>CAEFZX010009989.1:0-64327 GCA_903066825.1 Alfaro cultratus
AAGTAAAGTACAGATACACGAAAATTGTACTTAAGTACAGTAACGAAGTATTTGTACTTCGTTACTTCACAACACTGTGTAATTGTACTTTTGACATGATTTTGGAAAGATTTTTTTGAGTAACTTCAAATTAAAGTTGTCTTGGAAAACAGATTTCTCTTAATTCCTTTGGCCCTTACCAAACAAACTGAAGCTAAACTCTTTGTGTGTTTTTTTGTTTGTTTTTTTGGGAGAGAAAGTTGGGTTTTCTATAAATATCGATGTGTGTGCACATCCACAACAGGTTGTGGAGGCTGTGGCAGAAAATCATGAAGAAAAAGAAGCTATTCCAGCACTGACAACAGCTGCCCACACTGCAAGGCAAACACAGAAAAAGTAGGCGGCTGCCAACAAAAGTCTGACTAAAAATGGCAGAAAACAAAGAAAGCTTGTGTATTTTGTGAAGAAGCTAAGCAGGTTTTGTTGAGAGGGTGTTAACCGCTGCAGGAAAAGGCCGGAGTAGCCCAAAATTAGAGTCTAAGCTTGATACTGTATCTTTTATTTTAAATCTGTTTTACGGGCTGAAACAGTGGACAGCGGTTTAGGGACCACAGCCGCCTTCAAATAAGCTAAAACACTTATATATGCATAATAGTTCAAACATCACATATGCACGGTGAAAACCGTCTCGGCTCTAACCCTGAAGTTAAGTGACGGAAGTAACAAAATGTGGAAGAAGGTTGGGACCTTTGAATTACAAGGATGTTTTCAGTAGATGGGCTACACAACAGCTTATCACATTATAGATGGGATTTGTCCGGATTTGTTAGGGCAACAGTCAGGGTTTTACTATTTCTATAAAATTCACAGGAGAAAGAATGAAATTAAATAATTCAGTCCGCTGCACACCTGCCTTAGAGATGTTTTGTCAAGACTCAGCAACTCGGTCACAGAGTTGCTGCTGCTGCTGCTGCTGCTGCTGCAGGAGATGGAATAGTGCCGGCTGGAAATGATGACTGGCTAAAGAGCTAACATTTGTCTTTGATTTAAACAAATTCAACTTTTCCTCTGTTTCTCCCCGAGTGCTTAATGACACTTCAGAAAAAGTTATCTGTTGTTTTCACCCACCAGTGGAGTGCAAATATAGAAATAAATCGTCACATTTACCATTGTTGTCTAAATGTTCTCAATGTTCAGCTTTCAAACAAACCAAACATCAACTCTCTGTTCTGTCACAACTGTAAAAAGGATGAAATTAGTCATTATTTTGTCATAATGAACAAAATCTTTGAGTTTCAGTCGACCTTATAATTTTTTGTTGCTTTTGTCCTTTTTTGCTGAAAAAAGGACAATGTAGGATGAGAAATTCATCCTACATTTCTGTAGGATGTATAAATACCCTGCAGAAATGTCTACACTTGCACCATTGTTAGATGTCTTTTCCGTGTAAGAGGAGACTCGTATCTTTTTACCCATATTAATCCGTCTTTTACATGTACTAGGACAGATACTATAGACAGTTATCAAGCATACAACACAGGACTTCAGTCATAAATTGTCAGTGGCCGCAACGCTACACTAGAAGACATTAGATGTTCTCACCGTCCACGCAGGAGGGTTTGTTGCGTGTCGTTCCGGCCACTTTCCCGGGCAAACAGGAGCATTTGACCGTCTGCGAACGCTCCTCAATGCGGTTCTTGTTGCAGCACCTGTGAGCGGCAATCACCTCACAAGTTCCTCCCTCTGCAGAGACACAGGCAGAAACATAAGCAAGTAAATATGAGAGAAAAAGAGCAATTCATATTTACAATTTACCAACAAATTTCAAAAACAACTCCCCTAGAAAGCAGCGATAGCGGGAATGAGAGAGGAGCTTCGTAAAACTCAGCTTCTGCTCATTATATTATGTCAGCTTAACAGCAGTACAATCATCAGGCACTTACACTGTAAGCATGTGTAACAAATTGGCCCTCAAGGAATCTCAATTATGTCATCAAATTGCCTCTCATTCAGGGCTGGCTGTCCTCACTTCATACCAATCAGCTCATGATGACTCTCGTGAAGAACATTGCACATTTACCAACGTGTCCATTTCTCTATTTTTAATCTGCCTCACATATGTTATCAATTTGATCAAACATTTAAAGTATAACAACATGTATTCACACTCCCAAGAACTTTGGCGTTTTGCTTCAGTGAAACCTCGGCAGCTTCGCGATTTGGACTCTTTTCCTCAAGATTTTGACCTTTTTTTTTGTTTTTTCTTTAAGTATCAGAGTTGTTTACGTTGTTTATGCATCATCAGGAATATCTGGTTTTAAAACTCAAGTCTACCAAATACATTTGGGACAGGTTTTCAGTGTGGATAGAGTGCAGGTTCACAAATCCAATAACAAGGAGGAAGCTGTTATGTGATTTATTTCTATATGCTAACAAACTTAGAATCCAGAAAAACTCCTAGCAATTTATCTAGAGAAACTACTCATTATATTAGGTCGACATTTAAGACCATCTATTTTATAGACTCAAACATGGAGAACCAACATCTAGTTTTATCAGATCAAGAATCCAGAGAAACTCCTACTAGTTTATAAACTCTTATTCTTATTAAACATGGGGAACCAATATGTAGTGCTATACTTTGATTTTTCTCTTGCTTTTCCTTAGTTACTTTGTTTGTATTTTCTCTAACTCATGAATGTTTTGAATTGCATTGTTGCTGAAAATGTGCTACAAAAACAAAAATGACCTTACCTCACCCAACAACATGGCTGACATACACCTGAGAATGTTTGGTCATTTACTTGGATTTTGACAGATTGACACAAACTTACAATTCTGAGTTTAAAGTCAAAATTATGAAGAGAAGTCAGAGTTATCTTTCTTTTTGACTTCAGTGGCTCCAGTCCTCTTGCGTACTAAATTACATGCTTCTTTGTGTGGGTCCGTATTATAAAATTCCCGTAAAATTCGCTGAAATTTGTGATTACCACCTCCAGGCACCAATTTGTCTCCGCATTGAGCGCCACTTAGTCATTAAAACTTCGAAAGCCGACCCGTGCCCAAGCAATCTCAGGCTGCGCCGCACTGAAGCATCAACTCCAAAGCACAGTTGACAGTGAGAGCAAATGTTGCACAATCTGCCCCAGTTTGACAAAGGAGGATGTCAAAAAAATTCAGCCAACGCAGAAGGTGATATGCGCCAATGGCACTAGTGGGTCAAAATAACAATAGGGAGGATTACCCCAGGGAGGGTGCCTGGGTGATGGAGCTGAGGGACACCCTGAAATGAGTGAGACAGGCTGAGAGAAAGAGCTAAAGGACAAGGTGTGTCTTCCTGCCACGGACTGGCCATGCCGGTGAGTAATGAGGTAGCCACTGGAAGTGCCCTCTTCACACAATTATAACACATGGGGCTAATGCAGCCAGCAGAGCTGCAGGAGAAAGGCCCTTCATCACTGCTCTCCCCTCTCCTACCGGCCCCAGGAAAAACTCTTTATCTTCCTGTGACAGCCACAGCAACAGACGGCAGCATCCAGCAATTAAAACTGGAGCTCATCCCACGACGAGGCATCAGATAGGAAAAGGAGAGTCTAATATATTCCACTCAATATACAGAATAGAAAACAGAGAGAAAATAATTTGTGTAGTGCATTATATCAGTGGACAATGCAGCATTTTAAAGAGGGTTTTCTGCTGCAAAAAGGAAGAGGCATTTACTTCTGCTAGCATAAAAAAAAAAAAAAAAAAAAGAGGAAACGGTTTGTTTCTCTCTGCCCAGGCGGGCTGTGCAAATATTTAAAATGACGTGGGTCATGAATTACGGAACTGAGCACCAGGCAGTCTGGACGGGTTTGGCAACAGTTTTCTTCTTCCATTTTCATCAATGTCTGTCTTGGCAAGACCAAAGTCCAAGTAGTTCCGGATTACAAGACAAACATTTGCAGTCCTGCCGGACCCAGCTGCCGCTCCGTATTAGGATCACTCTCTCTGCCTTCTCGTTAGATGTTTCTGGGCAGGAAGAAGCAGGACATGGAAAACACACACAGGAATGTGCTTTCTGGCCTGCAGAACCCACAGATTTCTCTTAGACTTTTTAGAATTTCAATTAAACTGGAAGCAGATGCTCTACTGCAAACCTCAAACAACCGCTGTAATCAAATACGGTGAGAGATGTTGCTCCGCAAAGGAAGCTAGTGTGAAATCTGGACAATTTGTGCCGAAAGAACATCTCCCACTGAACAGAACATTGTATGTTGACTGTATGAATGTATGTTATGTATGTCACAAACCTTGGTACCAAAGATTGGTATAGGTCTCTGATTTTGCTAAGTGTGATATAGGGATTGACAACATGATCACAATATAAGCGCTTCAGTCAATATCGATTATTATTGATTAGTTTTTTGTGACTGCTGATATGACCTTTCCTGTTTATCCACAGTTTTCACTCCACAACATTAATTTTCTATCTTTAAGCAGTTATGAGCAAAGGTGACAACATAATACAGGTTGTTGCTAGGTAAAACTGCCGCAGGTTTCTCAGTGGCCCGTCCACTGAGAAACGGGCCACTGACCTGTCTCTTGGTCCACCACATCACAAACGCGCTCTGTTGGATGAGATCTGGTGACGGTGCGTTTTATCATGCGAACATTTCATCATACTGAAGAAACCAGGTTTGAGATGATCTGAGCTTCATGAAGTTATGTATTTTTTAGTAGCTGTAAGAAGATGGATACGCCGTGGTTACAAAGTGAAGGAAATGGTCAGCAAGGGCAGCATTTGTAGTATTTTGCTACTTCTTGAAGTTTTTTTAGAATCTTTTTTTTAACTATGCAAACAACTAACTTCCAATGTACAGACTCGTTTAATAAATTATGCTATTAAAAAGTTCATTTATATGATTAACCGAATGGACAAGGACAGATGTTTGAAAGCCTTTATTTCTGTTAATTATGATCATTTTCCACTTGAAGCAAATGAAAGCAACATTTAAGATAATATTAAATCAGAACAAGTCAAACACGAGGGCCTAATGAAAAAAATGTTTACAACCTTAAAGGTTATTTTCTAAATAAACGTACTTCTAATCTGATAAACGACTCTTCAGAATACATGTTGTACCTTATTGAATATGACTGCATGCTTGTTCTCACTGATTGATTCTTGTGGGTAAAGTTGGCTTCTTTTTGTTTTTATCAGGTTTGCATCATTTGAGAATATTGTATAATTGTAATGTTATTGGTAAATGCATCCCTGCCAGAATCAGCTGCAGTAAATCCACATTGTGCTAATTTCTCTCAGGCCCAGCTGTTCTTCCAACACCCTTAGCAACCTTTAGCATTTTGGGCGTTATAAACCCTGTCAGGTGTGGACATCTGCTGCAGCGTGACTCCGACCCGACAGCTGGATATCACAATGGCCATTCAGAATGTAAACTCATATGATGGCAACAGCAATTTCTGCATTTCATATATTGACTCTATTGCATGAACACAGTTTTCTGCTTTGCATGTTGAGCTCCTGTGTTGTGGGTAATGTTCTGGTACGTTTTATTGATGGGGGCGGGGGGATCAATACTAAACAATATTAATAACCCACGTCATAAACATCTTTTGTCTGCCTGCTCATTTTATGCTGTAAAAACAGCTGACTGCTAAACACAACTTAACATCATGGGTGTGGGTTTACAGCATGTAGTTAACCAAATAAACATGGATTTGGTATGTTGAAGACTTGAGAATGTGATTAATGTGGATGTAACAAACCACCTAAATTACAGACTTAATGAATAGTCCTAACACACACAAACATGTCTGTGTGTGTATATCAGCGGTGTAAGACCCAGCCAGGTGGACATTAGGTGTGAACCATCTGGTATGTGAAGCAGAGTGCAGTGTAAATTGTTCCATGATTACTTTAGTGAGTCTGTCACAAGAGGCACTTAAACAACAAATGGCCACTTGAACCACACTTAATCCCACTCAAGGTCCTGCGAGCCCAGAGTGAGGTAAATTACCTTCTGATTTGTGCATCTCAATGTGTATGTTATGTGTACTTAAGCGTGCGACGCCACGCGATACTTAACAACAGATGTGTTTGTTCCCCCCCAAAAAATGCATTAGCAATCGTGTGGCACGTTCCAGTGCAGTACTGGGCAAAAACAACTGGAGACATGACCGCATTCCTAATGGATGTAGTGCCTGGAACTTGTCAGGCGGCTAAGGGGGTTAAAGTAACTTGCTAAGATGGAGTGGGTGGCTGTGCACTCTAGCCTTTGGTGAGTGAAGGTGAAGGGCATCGATGGGACCATCGGCTGGTCATTTTTCTCCCCACGTCCTGCAGTGACAGCAGTCATTAAACGACTGGATGCGGTGATTACGTTTAAGGAAATCAATGCTTCATTGTTTTCAGCTTAGCCCAATGGCCAATTACGAGGCGGTAATGAGGAAGGTTGTAAAATGTGGAGATAAATATAGGAAGTAGGAATGGAAGTGGAAACACAAGCTGCTCTTAATCATTGGATGATATTTGGAGACTGTGAGGATTTTGAATGGGAGGCATTTTAAAAATCCAAATTTGCATATACAATATATTCATTTTCCTTGAACTTTTTCCACATTATGACCACAGATTTGAATGTGTTTGATTAAGATTTTAGCACAAAGTTAGGAAAACAGAAAGACAAGTCTCTGTGGTTTTCACATTTTTTTAAAAACAAATGTAAATCTAAATTGTGCTGCTCACTAGGGTTAATTTCCATTTCTCTATCTCCATGCAAAACGCCATATGCAGGATAAAATTAGTGTTAGGTATTACAATGAACACACCATCCTAATGGTGGAATATAGAGGTGGGAAATTCAACTATTATTAGCTTTCAGTGTCATTTCGTAGGAAGCAGAATGACAAAAACCACTAATATTCTGAGGTAAAATCAGGTGAATTCATCTGCTAATTTCAACAAGTGTCCACTGCATACTTTTGTGTTCATTTGCTGGAAAACTTTTAAACTGACTTGTTTTGTTTTGTTTTTTGTAGCAGAGATAGATACATTTAAATTATTTATGACTGAAGTAGCATAATATTCCAGATATTCTCAAAAATCTTTTGTTGACCCCCCACTTCTTTTAATTAACTCTCAGTAGTATATGAACGACTGACTGTCAACACTCAAGTCTCAACAACAGAAACCATGCCACAAGATACGATAATATACCTCCAATGAGCTGTGCTGTCTGCAGCAGTATAGTAACATATTTTCTTTATTTTAAATTCTCTGAGATTCAAAGTTAAAATCATGTTTGCTTCTTTATAGGGGCGTTGCATAAAAATCCTATACTGGCCAATTCCTCCTTGAGGAATATAGTCACTACATCCCTCAGTGCAACTCTGACATAGTATGAAATGATCCATCTCTGAATGACAGAATGCTGCACAGTGATTAATATTTACTGGGAAGACTGATGAAGCCACTGATGATGTATATCTATTGTCTGAAATGACATCACAACATGTGCAGAGTTCATGCAGGAGGATTCTGTCTGCAATAACATTTTTAATGCCGGTTTTCAATTACCACATTTTGACCTGCAGGGGATTCAAGAGTTAAACGCACCATGTTTTTCTTCCCCACTTCCGAGAAGAATAAATCCACTTCGAAGAAGAAGAAAAACAGTAAACAGTCCCTCAGCCCCCTTTCTGCACAACTAGGCTCCAACATCTGTCACGCAGCCTGGAATTACCGCTGTCCTTGATGACGAGGCTCTCAAAGTGATAGAGAAATGCTAACTGCCGGAGAACATCTTTTTTTTTTTATTTCTTCCGAGGATTTGACATGAGTGCTGGTGATTTTGTGACTGATGGACAAATTACACACCTGAGAGGTTTAAGGAAAGTGAGAAGTAGGTTGTTTGCACCAGAAGTGTTTCTGCAAATCATAAAAACCCGACATCTGAAACGCCTGGGTGGGATGCGAAGCTTTGTTGCTGTCATAATCAGTCGGTGGAGTCCGGTTTGCTTGTTTTAAAACGGCAGATAACGTAAGTCAGGGATGTCAAACTCATTTTCCTTTTGAGCCACATCAACATCATGAATGTTCTTAAAGGGCCGGTTAGTTTTTTGTGACTGCTGACATGACCTTTCCTGTTTATCCACAGTTTTCACTCCACAACATTAATTTTCTATCTTTAAGCAGTTATGAGCAAAGGTGACATGCTTACATATGCTACATATGTAGGTGGGAATACATTGTCACTTACACCCAATGTTTGGCAGATTTTTGCGAAAAATCTGCAATAAACTCACAATTATGCATTAGTGTGAAAAAGTGACGGGATTTGTTGATTTTGTGTGAATTTACATGATAATTCACAAAAAAACTGGGGTGACCAATTGGTGCAATTTGGCAGTAAACAGATACAAACGGCTTCAAATTGATTGTTAAAATAATATTTAAGCACACTGTCACTGTGACAGTTCTATTTATGTGTCTCTCCAGAGCCCAGAGGGCCACGTAAAAAGCTGTGGCGGGCCGGATTTGGCCCCCGGGCCTTGAGTTTGACACGTGATGTAAGTCTAGCACACAGCTGCTGACTGTGTTATTTCTGCACCTGCTCTCAAGGTCACAGCAGCATAACAAATTACTCTGTGGTGGCTAAAGACTTCATAATCACAGAATCAAAGTGACGATTTTATTTTAGACAAAAAAAAAAAATTAAAAATGCATATTGGTAACAACATCCCCACAACTGGGAAAATACAAATAATTTTAAAGCTTTATATCTTGGTTTAACTTGAGAAACAAGCACCATAACGTTCAGAGTGTCAAAGAGCAGCAATCACAGGCTCACCATCTGCAATCAATTCTACCAGAGCGGCAAAGAAGAAAGCAGCTGGTGACTGGAGTCAAATGAATTTGAGTTTTATACAGAAAGTTCACCCACACGCCATATCCAAGCACTTTAAGGTTTTGCAGACAGCAATGCTCTTTGGTGTGAATATTGTTGTTAAGGAAACAGGATGCAGAGTTAGACGTTTTTTCTTGTAGAAAAGAAGTTAAAGAAAGAACAGAAGGTCAATATTCACTCAGTGGCCATTTTGTAATAGACACGGTTTTAATTGCTTGTCAGCCCCTCTATGCATTTGGGGGTCTAGATATTGCAAAGATGACAGTGTGAGCTTGTAAATTACCTTCACTAAAGGCAAAACATGCCAAACCTTGAAGCAGATGGGCTACAGCAGCAGAAGACCACTTTCCTGCTGGCTGAGAACAGAAATCGGAGGATGCAACTTCCACAGGATAAGCAAAACTGGTCAACAGCAGATTGAAGAAATGCAGGTGAGACTTGATTCCAGCTGCAATGTTCAGACGGTACCTCTGATCGAGTTTAAAAGTACCAACAATGCTGAACATACCGCAATGAAATTGCTTTCTTCTTGTACTTTAAATTTAAACTACGAATGAGCCACTTTTTTCACTTCCGATACAGATATATGACGTTTAGTATCAGCTGATACGATCCGGTACAGAGAAAAAGAGCTGAATCGACTTAAAATGTTTCTATTTTTTAAAACACAAACATAAATGCACTGAATTACAGTTTTATTTGATAACGCTGCATCAGTACGGCACAATTAAATACACTGATAGGTTCACAAACCTGGTCCAAGCTGTGTGTAAAAACAACACAGCTTTAAATTATCCAGACTCCATTGCACTTAGGAGTGTGACAGCAAATGTAAAATAAATAATAAAGAAGCAAATTCACAAAAACAATAGGTTGACTAACTTAGTCAAACATTTAGATGAAAAACTGTAACAAAACCTCTTCCAGAAATTACAATTAGGAATTCTCAATATGATGGAAAATAAATAATAAAACACGACAACACAAAACATAGTGAGAAAATATTTTCCCTTATAGACCAGGCACATTGTCATGATATCTGAGCCAGGATTATCTTTCAATATCGGGACAAACAGAGATATTAATATCCTATTGATAGCTCTCTAGATTAAATCTATATTTATTATGCAACATAATATTTAAAAGTGTTGGCGGCAACCTTTAGGAAATCTTAAGAGTTGAGACAAAGGTTTGCATTTTCCAGGGAATACAGACAAAGACTGATACAGTTAATAATAACAACCTTGTCAGTCAGGCAAATTAGTAAAATAGGGTGATAGGGACGAGGTTATAACGTCAATTTTGTAAACAAACTCATTTTATAGCAACTGCTCTCGCACACAGTGGAACGTCACCTCTGCTTGTAAGATAAAAAATGACCACTGACAACAGGAAGTCTAGAAAGAACTATTCCTTTTTAAAATCGTTTATTGGAAATCAACCGCAAATCTAACACTCGCTCGCTTTATCTCGCCGCCTTTCTTCGCCGCAACAGTTAACTAATGACTCGTTGGTGAGGAAATGGACACAGCAGTCAGGAGAATGTAAAGCGTCTCAAGGACTCACCACAACAACTTAATCAGCGAACACTCGCTGTTCTCGTCTGCCTGCTGCTGTGCCTGTTTTCCTTCGCCAAGCCGCCAGGTACTACATCTCCATCTCATCCAGCCTTGCTCACAGTTCCTCCCTGTCCGTGGGCTTGCTGTCGTTCCCCCTGTGTGACCGACTGCCATCTACTGCCTGAGAACGCCTCATTTCCGATGTTCATCTCAGGCAGCAGCAGGAGCTGCGATTCCCATCGTCAGGCAAATAAGTGCAGACATCTGTAGAGTTACGGAAATGTAAAATTTGACACAGGGTTCTTTCTTTCTCACGAAGCAGGGCAACAGCTGAAGTCCAAAATTAATGCTGGAATTATACAGATTTTGAAGACAAATTGAGGCTCACAGGCATCAAAATCTCTTCGAAGCGGCACAAAGTTTTTATGAAAAGCTTTTGCATTTTTTTGGTCAACTTCTGTTAATGTGAAATCATGCATAGTGAACAAAAACAAACAAAAACCGTCATCCTTTTTTCTTCTAATTTGCAAGTGTCAGTCCATAGTTGAAAGTTTAAAAAGCATCCAGTTTGTCTTGATTAGTTTTCTGTTTTTAACATTTAAAGAAACAGAAAAGGGAGGGAATTAATGATCCGCTTCAAGAGGCTTCAAAGTGGCTGCGAGCCAGCTTTCCCCATGCATATAAGTTTAATGACGTTCGTCGGGATTTAGCTTTTCATTATTTAAACATCAAGTCTGAACTTTGTGAACACTCCCTCGATTACTTGAGATAATGTTTAAACAGCCTTCAAAGCTCTGTCAAGTGGATTCCAAACGAGAGCCTCGCCGCCTGTGCCAGGGAACAACTTTTCAAGTCTTTTGGCAGCAGATGAGGTGTACATATTTCATCAAAAACTACACAACCCACATTTACTGTACGCCTCAAGTTCCCCCTCTTTTCTGGCAGAACCAGATTTAAAAAAAAAAAGCATAAAAATTGCAGCTTATTTTTTTATGTATTCATAATGAAATGTCATTTCCATGATGTTAATGGCGTCTGAATTACAACCCAGAGAGAACATAAAAGACATTGATGTAGATGAGAAAGAATAAAACAAAAGAATAGTCTGCATACTTTTTTGTGTATGATCCAGATTTTTACTATGCTACATCAAGCAGTCAGCCTTGGGACTCAGAAATGAAGTTGAAGTGGAATCCTCAAGAGCTGCTGCTCAAATGACCTCCTAAAGATGGCTCCAAAAGATCTGCCAAACTGCATAAAACTCCATGCAAGGCTGGGGAAACTTTTCTCTTTTATGAGTCCCTGACCAACTTCCAGTCATCTGAATACGTCAGTCAGAATCTGGAAAACCAGATTTTGTTCACGCCAGTGATTTCTACATTTAGCAATTTGCAAATCTCACTCAAACAATTTTTTCTTGAGGGGGGGGGGACCCCCCAACATTTTATTTGAATGCAACAGAACAAAACTTAAGTTTAAAACACATTATTTATGAAGTGGCCCCATTAATTCATCTCACTCATTCTTTATTAACAAGTGCAGACCGTCCCTCTGTTTTTCCACACTCCGTATGTATGTGTGCGTAAGCTGCAGCGCAACCAATCAAAATAACAACGGGGGAAAAAACAAGAGACAAAAAAACGCTCAAAGCAGATATGCTCCTGTGAGTATTTTCTTTTGGGTACATCAATCATGAAATACCCAACTAAAAACAGAGTGAAACATGCCAAACCTGCAAGACCAGGATCTCAGGTGGAGATACAACAACTTCCAACTGTTCGGCATTTGAAGTTGTACAAAGAGGTGAGCGGTACTTTTCTTTTACTATGAGACAACTGACTAGCTAACGTTGTGTTAGCAACTCTGGGTTACGTAGGTGATACCGCTTATCTTTCTCTTGCACGCTATGTTTAGACATGCTGTGTATCCGGTGATTCAAACGTATCCACATTAATGTGCAGCGTGTTAGCTCAGGAAGCCGGTGGATAGTGAGCTGGGCTCCGGATCAGAAAGCAGGTTCTGGACCTGAACTCAGGGAAGAGAGTTTCTCTCTGCACCATCATAATGATGAATTGGAACATTGCTTAAAACAAAGCAAAAAAAAATAAAAAATACTCGAAAGACTTGATACTTTTGCCTGTCTTGACTTGAGACTTGACTTGTGGACAAAGACTTGAGACTTGCAAAACAGTGACTTGGTCCCACCTCTGTAATGATGTGATAAAAAGCGGGTGCTATTTGACAAAAAGTGCACTGAGGTGGAAGAGGACCTTCTGCAGTGTGAGACTCTGACCAATGAATAATAAAACATACCCTAAAGAAAGAAGTCCAATAGATCTCACCTCAAAACACATTTAATCAAATAAACATTGTATTGCATTCAGTACATGTATCACCTTGTTTATGTCATAAAACGGAACAAATTGTTATTTTTAGCATCTGAACTTTTATCACAGCGTTTTTTTCCTTTTGATAGAAAACTGTCAACAATATCAAATAAATTGATCTCTGACATTGTTAACCATTTTATCCAGTCTGAAACACTTTGACCTGTCACTGACGCACTTTGAGCAAGAGTGGATTAACCATTTACCAAGTGCCCATCAGCACACTGCTGCAGTGTGTGTGTGTATGTGTGTGTGTGTGTTTTTTTTCTGACCTCAGCCAGAGTGTGGGCTTCAGGCTGGTTTCTCACTTACGCATCTCCAGCCTGGATTCCACTTTTCCTCCTGAGGCAGCATCACCCGCAGTAATGGGAGCAGACAAACAAGTAGACATAGCAGCTACAGTAGCGCCCGGAGCTACCACAAACTCATGGACGGGAGGGGTTGAGCTGGAAAAGCAGAAAAAAAAACAAAAAAAAAAACACCACTCCAGAGCTCAAGTTGATTGACAGAAACCAGAAACCACTGACCCAGCTAGACTTGAGTCACGCAAATAAATGTTTTTTTTCCCCTCCTCTGGTTCTTCAGAATCCAGCTGTACTCTCGCAGAATGCTGAATGCTACTCCATAACAGATTTAGAGAAACCCACCACAGGCGGTAAATCAAAACTCAAGAGATATTTAGAAACAAAAACAAAAAAAAAAATTCTTATGCTTTATCTTTTTAATGGGCACTTTCTATGTGTGGAATCGTAAAAAAGGAGCTCCAATTTACTGAAAAGGGAAAGATCTAGAGCAGGAATTGCACCGCTGGTGGTAATAGTTCTGACATCTTTAACAGGTAATTCCATTAGTGTGAATAAGAGATGCGGGGTGCATGTTGGCCGAGGCCCTGGTCGATTCTTAATCACCTGTGTGGGTTTCCTCTCCCCGGCTCTACGTGACTCCAATGCTCACATCTTTATGGTTATTAAAGTTAACGATTGCTGCGTGCCTCATTTGCTGAGGCTCTATCAATACCAGTTCAGCACCATGAAATTACCCCACTCCAGAGGGAGCAGTGTGACAAACCGGATTAAGAAGGGCCCTGTAATACCCTGGCATATATAACTCTCTGTGTCATAGTCCGAGGTGACGAGACCCACTGCCGAGCTCCGGCCCGAAGACGGGAGGAGGAGGAGGAAGAGGAAGACTAAAGGGACAGCTGACAACCATTAGAGCTTAAATGTCAAATCAAGTTTTTTTTTTATCCTCACGATCATTAGAGAGAAAAAGAGGTGACCAGCGAGAAGTGAAAAAAGCAAAAAAGAAGCAGCTTTAGAGGAAACATCTTAAAAGTTACCTTACACACAGATGGAAGAAGTTTGAATGACTATTATGGTAAATATATGCAATGTCTAACCTACTTTTGTAGTTTTCAGGTATAAGAAAAGCTTTGCTGGAGACAATGCAATATTATTTGAGTGTGTGTGTGTGTGTGTGTGTGTGTGTGTGCTGCATTTTTTATACAGTATGAAAAGGCTACAGTAATGGCAGAGATGGATTGTGCTTCCTCTCTTATATCCTGCTTATCTTATTTTTATGGCAGGTAGGTTAAGCCAGAAATAGGGAGAACCAGAGACTGTGAGGAAATTTACTGTGAGCCATCAAACTATTAAGAGACACATTACATTGAAAAACAAGACCTTCGATTTAAACTAACTAATAAACACATCTCCAGTGAGTCTACTGACATAAAATCCACTACTTCCCTTACAACCCAGTAACCTACTGATATTAACAAATTATTCTACGAGTAAACTCGTGTGATGGAGTGCAGTAGGTATTAAGAACAAGAACAAAAAGGTGAAAAGGACAAACTGAAATCTGCCAGGTTTAGGGCAAGTTGATGTCATCTACTTTAGTCCTAAATGATACAAAGAAAAGCTTCATAACCAAAGTATAGCACAACACAATGATGGCTAAAGACAAAGAACTCTCTCAAAAAGCTCACAACCTCATTGTTGCAAAACAAACTGATGCCACTGGAGAACTGAGCACTGTTGGAGAAAGAAAGAAAAAAGAAAGAAACAAAAAAAAACACAGAAAGAGAGAAAGAAAGAAATTTCTGACAAAGATGTAAACAATGAACAAATTGTTCGAAAGCCAAGTACCACTAACCACTAGAGAGCTTGGAATTGGCAGATAAAGATGTTTCAATGCAAAACAAAAAAATCACAGGTAAAGCATTCAACCTTAATTGTCTCCATGCATATTCACTGTGCAAGACTCATCAGCTGATAAATAACCATACTGAAGTTTGTCCAAAGTTTGCTGCATAGCTTAACACTGACTCCATTAAAAGTGAGTGAAATACAGTCGGGTCAGAGGAGACCAAAACGAGGACGAATGGGTCAAAAATCACATCCAAGAAATGCAAGGAACTGGTTTCGGAATACAAGAGATGTGTTAAATCTGTCGTTGCATGTGATTTATTGAGCAATTTGTCTTTTATTCTTCGTACGCTTGGATTGTGACAAACATCTGGTTTGACGAGGTATATAGAATTACATCTACTAGAAAAGACTGATGTTTTCAAGCATCTATACTTTTGTTCCTGCAAACCAACACGTCCTCAAAGTCAGAGAATGAAAGCGTATGTTTTCCCCGCGTTCTGCAGCACCAGTGGCAGGTGACCTCCATTCAGTGTCCATGAGATACAGTTCACTGCTCTTTTTAAATGAAGGTGGAATAGTTAAAAGAGCAGCGAAATTGTTAATTCAAGAAAACTACCTTATCGAAGAGGGATAGAGAGCAACACAGGTAGAGGAAGAGATGGACAGATGGACAAACTGACTGAATCATCTCAATCAAAAATATCTGAATACCAGAAATTCTGCAAGCCGAGTCTTGAACAGCATTGCATGGCAGGTGAGATCCACTTGAATTAGTCACAATGTATTATCTAATTTGCATAATGCATCCACAGGCACTTAATGTCAAATCACTGATGCACACATAGAAACTTCCAGCACAACATATGCGGAGGGTAAAAAAAAAAAAAAAAGAGCACTCTACGGTGCAAATAGTCTACCCACTTTCCGTAGAGCAGAGCAGCGAGGCCCTCACATTACTTTGCATAAGTGTATTCCATTTGCAACAAATGCTAATAAGCTCATATCCACCTCGTTTATATGTTTGCATGTGTGAATTTTTCAAATTATTTGTTATAATAAAAACCTTTCGGAATGAATTGACTCCACTGCTGCCTCAGCTCCGGGCTGTTGTCCAAATGTGAGAAGTAAATAATAATAATAGCAATAATAAGAAGGATTTTCTGTGTTTCTTTCAATAAGTCTACTTTGTTTTTTTCCCTATTGATCAAATATTCATTGTGGTTGTTCACAATGGCAAACATTTTATATTTCAGTGCTTGCATCTTCCATTTTAGGTCCTGTGTCAATGCCTGACATGTGCGTGACAAAGTGTTTCGCCGTTTACGCCTTATCAAACCGGATATTGGCTTTTCAATCATGCATTCATGAGATGATAATTGTTTGGCAGAGCATCGATCTCCTCCTCAAAGACTGACTTCCATCTGTTGCTCAATGCAAATAAGGAGAAAAGTGAGGGAAATCAATGCGCTGACCACTTATTTCCTGTTTGACAAAGTAGAGTAATGATGTCAGATTTGACATTTAGCAGCTGACCTCACTTGCTGTGGCACTAAGGACAGGAGGTTGCCTTGGACAAGGAAAGAAAGAAGAGTGATGTGTTTACAAAGGGCTTTAATCTCCATTTTTTTGTCTGTTGAACACTATTCCTGTTTTGTTAGATTAATAGATTACTTAATCACTTCATCAAAATAAAAAAAAGGGCATAGAATAATTTTGACAAAATGACGAAGGGATTCTCAAGGTAGTTTTTGAACAAAAATTCACAGATGGATTTTTAAGAAAAAATTGATGCTTTAAAACTGATGTGAAGAGTGTAAATTTCTCTAACTTTGGGTTTTTCTGTAACCGTTTATCAATGCCATCCCATGGCTTGCAGGAGTTATTTCCTGATACATAAGACAACTCAACTTTTTGATCAATACCTGCATAATTTGCTTTAAATGTTTCCCTGGGTTTTTTTAATTTTTTATTTTATTTTGAAAATGCTTCCCTGGACTTTGTGAATTCTCTTCAGAAGGGTGTGTGTTTTTTTTTGTTGTTTTTTTTTGGACTGCCATCGCCTTTTGGTAAACCCCATCAAAAGAGAAGCGACCTTGATGCATCCATGTTTAACAATAATAGATATTTTTATTTGAGCCTATTTTATATTGGTAACATTTAAAATAAAATCAATTTAGATTTATTCAGAGCACAAAGATATCATTACCTAAGATTGTTCATCATTGCCCATCAGCTGTAGTAGACTCTAAAACTGGTTCAAGTTCATGACAGAGATTTTCTTGTAAGCATGGGAAACTGAGCATGTAAACAGATATGAAGTTCCACAAGGCCCAATGCTTAGTCCTACATTTTTGTTGGATTTCCTTTATGATTCTTGATTCTTTTAAATATGGGAAGCGCCTGACCACGTACATAGTTACCAGATTTTACTGGTTTTGATCCCCCAGGTCTTCTGAATACTGTTTCTGATACCAAAAGCACAAATGAAAGCCTACAGCAAAGCTTAAATCTATTAACATATTTACAAATCCCTTGCCTGTGGAGAAGCCATCTTAAAAACTGATGCTTCTCAGAGCTACCTTAAGAATTATTTATTTATGTTTTTTTTTTTTGGGGGGGGGGGGTTAGCTGCATCTTAGTAAATAGCTTTAATAATTTTTTTTGTATTTTAACCTTATGTATTGCATCTGCCATTTTATTGCATTTTAGATAATTTTTTAAAATTATTATTTTTTAAATATATTGATACGCTTTTGTTGGAATACTTAGTGAAGCTTGTATACCAGTTGTTTGAACAAAATATAGATTTTAGTTTAGTTTACATTTTTGTTCTTTCTTCCTTTGTTTTTATTCCCTGTAAAACAAAAACGGAAGATTTGATTCTTCTTCACTGATGCAGTCCTAGATTGTCTTCCAATGATCGGATGAGAAAGCTCTCGCCACGCTCGCCGCTCACTGTTGTTTTCTCTCTAACCGTATAAGCTAATTACTCTCAAAGACCTTCACAGAGACATCAAGTTAAGTTTGTTTAGCCATAACAGGGAGCAGATTTGGAGCTAATGAAAATACAATAAAGAACACAATGTAAGACAGGTTAACTGTGAGCCAAGCAGACGTTGGACAACGATAATCTGTTTTTGTGTCACGAAACACTCAAATCGGTTTCTAAGCTACCTGTGGGAAAGCATCAGAGCTATGACAAATGACTGCGAGCGGGCCAAGAGATTGGTGGAGGCTGGGAATCAGAGAGGGGGAGTGTTGTTATTTGCAGACTCTGAAATCAGAACAATATGAGACCTGGAACACAATTTAGGATCAGATTACTCACAGCAATATCCATCAAAACACACCATCCAGTCACTTAATGTCATTATGCTCTACTTGATAAGCTTTTACGCCAGAGATAGCATCTTGATGTTACACAAAAGCGAGAAGAGCCACTATTATCTTTCTACTGTTTCTACTGGGAAGGGAGGGTTACAACACACATAAAAATGAACCATATCAAATAAACAAGGAAAAAGCAAAGCAGGATAATCCAACATCCAGTCATCCCCATTTCTATCCAGTCAAATGTGAGAAATACAGTGTGTGCAGCTGTATTTAATTTTAATAAAGAAGAAATTGACTTCTTGTATGATTAAACTCCATCAAAGGCAAAAAAAAAAAAAAGTAAACTCTTCTCCTTTGAAGGAAAGAAGAGTGATCACTTCATCTTCCAAAGCAATCATCCCCAGAGAGAAATCAGTCATCAATTGAAACGCAATTTGATTCAGTCTCGGAAACTAGCCCCACCTACGAGATTAAAGGACCAGCTGTAATAAATGACCCTGGACATCGTACCTATTAATTGTATAGATTACAGGCATAACTTTGTGTTCAGCTTTTACTCCCCCTAGAACTCCTACATGCAAGAAAACACTCGGTGATTTTCTGTATTGCAGAAATGCACATTTATAAACTTGAACGCATATTTCGGGGATGTGGGAAGGAACAGGAGTACCCAGCTGAAAGTCACACATGAACAAAGAGGGACCTGTGGGTCAACATGGAAAATGTGTCTTCCTGACACACACACACACACACACATTGTTAACAAGGAGTATGGCGGTGGCAGCATCAGGCTTTGGGGATCTTTGTCCTCACAATACCTGAAGAAAACTCACACCTACATAAGAAAATCAAGGAAGCACTCTGGTCACATGGTCGTATCATGCGGTGGCTGCTTTTGTTTACACACACTCCTAAGGGCATTTCAAAGTTTCCAATTAAGTCTAATGTGAAATTTTTGTATTTTGGAGGAGGAAAAATTTAAATACTCCCACAAAACAATCATGCAAATTTCATAGAGAAAGGCAGAGGTTTGAGAAAACTTCTAGTTGTGAAACATCTGCAGTAAACACCAAGGAAGCCACACAAAAAAAAAGCACTCCCAATGAAACAAATATTTACTTTTCACTCCATATTTTTTCCTTTGCAACAATGTGATCAAATAATACAATCTCATGAAATCTGCTATCAATGTCAACGCTCAGTATTCTGGCGCAGTGCATGGGATGCTGGGCATCTCATTGTATTGCAGCTGTCACAGCTTTGAATGCAGATGAAATAATAATAATAAAAAAAAAATCCCTGAATCTCACCAACAGTCTCGCCTCTGGATACCTGTAAATTTGATCTGTGCCACCAGTGTGGACTGTGAAATTGTGAGGGTCCACAGCAAATTGTGACTGAACTCGGTGTGCATGCAAATGCAGGCGCAACGCCTGCAACGCCTTCGCCGAGGCTTGTGACCAAGAGGAAAAAATGGAAAGAAAAGAAAAAACGCAGGAAGCGGGAGAGAACCAGATAGCAACCGCAGGGAAAAAATAAATAAAAAATACAAATTCCCTCAAAGAAAAGTACATTTGTTGAAAAACTGAATTGTGTTGACATTTGGCGAATATTTAATCTGTAGAGTCGAAGAAAAGAGTAAACACACTTTCAGGGCACATAATGGTCCAGTTCAACTACTTTCCCACTCTGGTATCTATTTTTCATTCCTAGGCTGAACAATTTATTGAAAAAGATAAAGCTGATTCGGCGCCAGGAGCGGCAGTGGGCATGCTTCTTATCCATCATGTCTGCTGCTTCATTTCCCTGGTCATTGCCTGTGTACTGGTGATGCTCCAAGTCGTGACTGTGGGATCAGAGCGAGAAGATAAGTGATGGTTTTCTGCCAGACCGACGCCGCCTTGACAGGCAATGAAGAAAGCAGCCTCTGCGTTGCACCTCTCCCCTATTTCTCTCTTCTCTGTCTCCCTCCATTTATCCATCCACCCATCTGTCCATCCATCCAGCCACTGCTCTCCAAGGTAGGTCAAAAGAAAGATCCCACTTGGCAGCTCATTCCTCACTCTGATGAAGCCGCTTGTTACAGACTCATCAACTCTTCACAGCATCTCGCGAACACACATGTGCGCACGCGGAGCCGCGTCGTGCCGAGCTATCCTTCATTTTAATACTTTTCTCGGAGCGACGCTTTTTCACTTTGCTTTACGCGCCGCCTTCCTTCTTCACCTCTCAGGTCTCTCATTAAGGACACCTCCAGCAGTGAGGTTTACGAGTTAAGGCGTTGCTGAATGCCGGTATCCTCTTGCTCCTCGTCGGAAGCAACAATTCGTTGAGGTTTAGTGAACCTCCTCGTCCCGGCAAAACCGGAGATCTTTTTTTTTTAAAGATAATAGACATAGAACTGGGTTCACATCTATTTGTCGTGTCAGAATTTCAGTCTTTTCCGAACTTAAATGTCTAGAGCTCTTATTACTTTGTTAGGTAACTTAAAATGCCTGGAAATTCACTGTGGATTTTTACGACAATTATATTTCTACAATGGTTACGTTTTACATTATGAAGCAGTTAAAAAAAAAAAAAAGAAAAGAAAAAGACGCCTTTGCATGGATGGATAAACAGAGAATATGCAGATGGACAGGCAGACGGATGGACATGTTGACAGATTAACAGATTTAAATTCCTTTAAAAGTTGCATCAAAAGTCAATTAAAAGTGCCAACTTTGCATTATTTGGTAAATAAAGACTCTTTAATGCAAAGTTGACACTTTTAATTGACTTTTGATGCAATTTTTAGTGCAACTTTGCATTTAAAGTGTCAATATTTACTGAATGACACGTCATGAAAACAGTCATAAACATTCATAAAGACTCCTTCATGTTCATGACAGAGTCATGTCAGTCTTATGAACATCCCTTCAAATAAAGTGTTAAACTTCTTTCCCATCTTTTTCACCCAGGCTTTTCCAGTCATTGAAGCCAAAAGAAGCGAACCCCTTTCATTAGTTTTAATTTTTAAAATCAAGCTTCAAACACAAGCGTTCAGATCAGCGCCAGCAAATGATTTGAAATGGAAACTAATACATTTGTGCTGCTTGTCTTCAGGTCAACAATGTTGCAAAAGATTAATTATGTCCTGGGGTAATTTGTACATTAACTTTCGCGTTATTGCTCCGATCCGTCAACACCTATGCTCTCTAAACCGAAGAAAATGCAATAACAATATTTACCAGCTGTTTCCTGCACAAAAATCAAATTAAGCTGCTAGTCTCAGCGCTCAGCAACAGATGGTTGATCACAACAGGAGGAGAGTAAATCCCCACTAGTTACTGTGGAGTGACACTCCTCTGCTTATCTCTACAGACCCGGATGGGATGTCTCAATTATTAACCAATTTTTTTTTCAGTCGATGACATTTTGATTCAGATGTACATTTCACAAACAGGCAGACATACTGAGATGCTCAGCTGGATGCGGCAGCAGCTGGCTTGAATATATTTAAAATGTCTCATATCGTTCTTTTACAGATTGGCTGCAGAGGAGATAGATGCCAACTCTTTTCACTCTATAAATGTCTTCAGACCCACCTTTTTTTTTTTTTTTCCTTTGGAATTCAATTAATCACCCCCATATTTGGCATCTGGCCCCAGAGGATGGTGTAGCTTTCTTGCTGATGCCACAAGCAGAGCTTGACATGCCTCCTCTTGCCTATACACCATAGCAGGCGACTGCTGGAAGGCTCTGATAAGAGGAAATATCAATGGGTAACACAGTGGGGCATACTTTACATCTGGTTTTCCAACTCTGACATTCTTGTATGAAGAAATTCAAAGTGCAATAAAACATCTGAAAGGACATTTCAGAGCCCGTGCAGTGATCTTGATTACATGTTAAAGACGCAATGTTGGAAAGTCGAAGAAAAAAGGATCCACCACCAAGAAGGTATTTTTGTGGAAAAGGCATAAGAAAGGCATGATATTCAGTCTAAACAATGGTAAAATGTCTGATAAAGCAAAATGTGAAAACATGGTCAAGTAAACCCTTGTAATGGTGTGTAAATGTGGTTGAAAAGCCATTCAAAAGAACTATTAAACTCTCATTTTGAAAGTCTTTCGAACTTAAACAGGACACGTGGTTTTAAAAAGTGCGAGTTTTAATATATCTTTCCTTGACTAAATAAAATCAGGGACTGTTGGAACTTAAAAAACCACAATAAGACGTCCATGAGTTTCCATAACAAAAAACGTGCAAGTATGGCTTCTGTTGATGCACAACATGGCGAAAATAGCCAGTTTTTGCTAGGAGAAACCCAGAAAACTTCCTGAAAAAGTTCTACAGAGAGATTTATTTTTAGCAAACTTTTCTTTAAACTATCGCCACCATCGTTGCATTATTAACATGCTTCTGAGTCAAACTCTTGTACAATATTAACTATTAAATGAAAATATTGACATAGTAAACACAGCTAAGCTAACTCTGGGTCCAAAATATCTAGCCAGTACAGGAATGTCCTCACAACATTATTTTTACAGGCTCAGCTTTATACATGAGTGCCATTGGGTGACATGACTCTAGATAGAAAAACACAGATAAAAAATGCAGTAATAACTTCCTAACAACATTTTATTCTGGTAATTATATGCTTAGCAAAGGTACAACAAAAAAAAAGGACACATTAAAGACAAAAACAAAAAAATCTAACAAGTTGAACATGCTTGTTTTTATGTTTTGATTTAACAAGTGCGTTCTTTGCCCCGAGCAAGAGATTTCAGGTTGTCATATTTCATTTGGGAGTTGACAGTGTTTCTGATGAGCTCTTATGGCATTCATAGTAAATCAAAATTAATGAAGGGTCTCCTACTTAACATTGTCAGCTCACCAAAAGAGTTGTGCAAATCTCATGAACACCCCCTGCAGTCATATCAGCTGTTAAGTTTGCGTTGTCAGTGGCAGCGAAGTGTGAGTGCAAATCTAAGCAACGAAAGCTGTGAATAATTTTTTCTTCTAAACCTGAGTGCTCTAGAAGCTTCTCGCTCTCTAACAAACGAGAGCTGTAGAAGAGAAAATCCTGTTACCTTGTGCAGTAATGGTTTTACTCCTGAATGATGGCGCTTTGAACGTCCTGCAGGAACAATTATGACAATTGAAAGAGGTCAATAAAAAAAATTAATAATTTGAATAAAAGCAGAAAAAAAAAAATCACCTTTGTGTTTGGAAATTTGAGGAATGAATGTTAATCATGAAAAAAAAAGAACAAGTATTGATGATTAAAAGAACTTTAGGCTCCAATTCAGAGTGATTTTTTATGAAAATGATAAAAAGAAAAAGAGAATGGGATTTATTTTTTTGGACAGGAACACAATAAATAAATTTTTTTTTTTTTTTAAATTCTGAAATTAAGCAGAATATATAATTCCTCATAGTTTGATACGATGCTTGTATAAACTGGGTGATTTGTGTGTTTTGGTTTTTCTTCCACAAGGTTCTCACCAAAGTTTTGTACAATTGTTCCATGTCCTTTTACATCTCAAGGTCAAGTGACACTCGTTTGCAGACAGATCTGTGCTCATGTTGGGGGGATAAGCCATCGAGTGGAAAACCAGGTCTAAGATTTCATCTTTCTAACACTCTCTAGTCTTTCATACCTTCATCCTTTCGTTTTCCACCTAAAGTACTAAGGATTGAAGAAAGTCGTTAAAAATTTCCTAAAAAAAATGTTCTGTACACTAAAATATTTTGGGAATCATAAACAACCTTACTGAATTAATAAAAAGACCTCAAACTAAGAGGATACTTGTCTTTTTATGCAATGTTTGTGAATATCTGCATTTTTACAAAAAAATACAAGACAATTAGATAAGAACGTCTGTGTCCTTTCCGACTGTATCCCACGGTTTGAAAACTCCTTTCCAAAAGCTGTCATGGATTGAAAATAAAATATTTTTAGCCTGCAGCACAGTTCACTGGAAGACTTGGAATTTAAACCAACCATTTCATATACTTAAATCTTGACGGGCATAACTGGTCATACAGGAACTAGGTCAGGCAAAAGCAAAAACCATTGACCAATACAGAAAAATGTACTGTGCTGTAAAACCCAGAACTGTCAAGCAAGAGTCTTTAAACTCCAGGCAGCATGGCACAACTTTATGGAAGAATAGAAGATCATTTGGTCCTGTGTGTAGCACTTTACTGTGCAGAATCCTTCAGCAAAAACTCCATTAAATTCACCAGCACACGTAGATATAATAATTAGGGAACCTGATCTTATTTGTCAGAATATGGTCTTAGCGCTTCGTATCCAAGGAAAGGTGATGCGATGGGTTGTTAATAAAGAGGAGGAGCAGCCTAGACCTTCACATTGGACGCAGGACTCTTCCAGGATGTGCAACGGCACACAGCAAGGCGCACCTCAGTGTCCCCACAGTATAGCAATGTTCACTGTGCTAATGAATCAATCAAGTTCGACCAGATAAATCACAGCGAATGCCTCGCAACGGCCAACTGTCACCATGATGAATTCCTTCATTTCATGTAATAAGCTAGCCGGGAAGTGATTTATTCCTGTTGCGCAGGCGGCTGTGTGCAGAAGTGGACAGAGGCGAGGGATACAAAATGAAGTGTAATATGTCATTGAAATATTTCGCATGCAGTCGGTGAATAAGGTTGAGCTGCAGGAAAATCACTTCGGCGCGAAATCCAATCGATAGAAGATTTCGCTCAGTGGTGGAATGGTTGACTGGTTGAGGCGGCCAATTGGGACATTAGGTTGCATGGCTGGGCTTGAGCTGCACTAAAGGCTCCCTGGGCTCCTGTGGACCCAAGACAGAGCTCCTTCCACACACACACAGCAAAACACAGCTTGCTCTCATTTGACTTCCGATCTGCATTCATCTTTTAAAAGCTCCCGCTCTCTTCTTTGCCTTATATTTCACAATGAGACAGAGATAAGTGGGAGTAAACTACTACATTCTAATCCTATCGATTTCTTTTGGCTCTGCCTTTGTTCATAGCGGAGATTAAGAGCTGTTGTGATGTTCTTTTAAACACAGACCTCCTCTCTGCCTAAGTGGGGGATTTTGTGCTATACAACTTAACATAATGCTGACCTCAAAGCTTAAGACGTTACATGTTTATGGCCCTTCTTGTCCAGTTTGTTTAAAAGGATGGACAAAGCCAACATCCGTCCTGGAATGAAATGTATGGGGAATATGCAGGCTTCAGGAACTCAAATGTAAGACATTTTAAGACATTTTTTTAATGCCACTTTGAATGAAATTTAGGACTGAAACAACCATAAATACAGGGGAGCTGTGAACCTGGCTTTGTGCCGATGATGGAGGCCAAAAAGCTAGCTAGTGTCAACCTAAATTCATAAATTCCTATAAAATACATAATTCATTATAACATTCCCAAAACATTATGATAAATGAAATGAAATATAATCAACCAAGGAGAAGTAATAGCCCGGTTATGACGGTGCTTTTCTGATTTAAACTTGACAATGTCAATGGTTACCTATCAAGAAGAGGTGGAACGATACATGAGGAAGAGAAGACAACATTTTAAGGTTTCACACATCTTGTGTTCTTTAGTGAAAGCAAAAAATAAAATCAAATAACCCTTTTAATTTAGCGTTGATCGACAGCTCTGAGGGAAATGCCGACAGTCCTCTGAGCCCACACGTTATTCGTGTCTCATGGTTTCTTCTTTGGGATATGTTGCAAAAATGATATCAAATAATTTAAAACATGGTCGTAACTAAGTGTCAACAGCTCACTGAATTACCAGGTTTTATTAATCAACTCTTCCAACAAAACAAATCAATAATTATCTCCTTTCTTATTTTAAAACAAGTCTCAAGGATCCAACAGGGTGTCAAGTTTAATCAGTCGTAACTTTTGGTCTTCATCATTAGATTTCACAGATTTTACTTTAGGTAATTTAATATCCCGAGATTGTTACACCACTAGCGATTCACCAAGGCTTTTTAAAATAAATCTGTTCCTAAAGTCCTTTTAATGAGAAAGTTACCCATGTTTTCTATTATTTTTTTTAAAAAAACTAATAGACTGCCATGCAT
The DNA here is from genome assembly GCA_903066825.1 of Alfaro cultratus. Taxonomy (NCBI): domain Eukaryota; kingdom Metazoa; phylum Chordata; class Actinopteri; order Cyprinodontiformes; family Poeciliidae; genus Alfaro; species Alfaro cultratus. The sequence continues at coordinate 26,401 of CAEFZX010009989.1, forward strand.
AAATTTTACTAAGGCATGTTTTTTATTTTAAAACTGGCTATGCAAAATAGATAACTGAGCTAATTTTGTAGCAAATAGCATTTATTGGAAAATATTTTTTTAAAAAGATCACATTGTGCAAAGGAAGCACTTCAATACCGCTTGGTTATTCAAGGTAGATATTTATGCAGAAACATTAACGAAATAATCTAAGAGTGAAGTTATTTTACTGGCAGTGTAAATTCAGTGTAAGTTTTGCTCAGATAAATTCTACATTTCTTAATTTAAACACATGCTGGACATTGTTGTTATTTAGTTTGGAGTAAATCCCATTAAATCTTGACAATCTCACACTGACTCAGGTATATTTGAAACAAATGATGTGCAGGGAAGGGAGCATGCATCGCTTTTCAGCCTGTTCCCTCCTCACATCTCTGAGTTCAATACCTAGCTGCGCCTTTGAGAAACATTGTTCTAAATTAGAGAGCCACAGAAGGGAAATGACACGTATTACGGTGAATTAAAGAGTGCTTTATTATACTAATGGATAATTCCTTATGAATAAAAAATCCCAAGATTCAGAATCATTTATCAGATTTATATTACCAGTACTAAAAGATTTATTTCTCACCAAAATCCATTGGTGATTGCATTTGTTGAAAGCCTCCTGGCACTTTTTTTTTCTTTTTGCCTGTTCCACATATCAAAATATTGTTCACTTTAATCCATGAGTCATTAAGAATCATAAAAGTGTAAGTAGAAAGAGGAGCGTTTCAGTTTTTTTCTGCAGAGCAAGGCGGTTAGGAGTCAGATTTAGTGGTACGTATTTGGTTCGTGGAAGGGATATTACAAGGTTAAATGGTTTTACATTTTCTAATCAGCTTCAGTTAAGCTGCTGAAAATGTAATGCATGCACCTGTTAGATAAAAAGAAGGCGGTGTCGGAAAATTACGCAGTCATGGCCTGTTGAATTTCCCTAAACTCAGACTTAACCAAGCATCCCAAATTAGCCCCAGCAAAAGCCTTGAAGTCCTTTTTTTTCTCTCCTCATTTCCTGCACCTTTTATGGCGCAACCTGATAATTGATTAAAAATAAACGAGATGCTAACCCAAACTTGCAAACTGTGCGAATCAAAAGGTGGAAGACTGTCTTCTTTAACGACTCAGGCAAGGCGATAATTAAGGAGCTGTCGCTGTTTGTTTCCTCGTGACTGGATGTGGGCGAGACGCGAGTGCGTGCTCGCGTCTTCTTGTGTGAGCGAGTATGTTAATACGTCCAGATCCCCAGATCTCTTAATATGCATCCGAAGGCTCACTTGGGTTCAAAGGTCACAGTTTAATTATACTGCGGCAAAGACTTAATTTTCAATTATAATCACACGAGGGAGCTCACCTTGAAAAAGGACGAGTAAGAGACAGCCAGACGTGGCCCGATCTAACCTTTACGGAACAATATTTACTTATTTTTGAAACAGTGGCAATTGTTTAATGACTTTGGTCTGAGTTAGACTTAAAGCTGGGTCTGTGGTCATGGGTAATGCCTTAAGCCTGGCATAAAGGTGGATCCATTTAGGTCTGAGATGGAAGGTAAGAAGTCAAGTCTTAAATGACTGAACATAACTAAGATGTTTTCTGTCTAGATTACAGGAAATGAACTGAAAACATGAGCAGAACCTCTGCAGATTATCAACCAAGATAAAATCACCGTCCTTAAAAACTTCAATTAACAGATGAACAATTCACTTTTTTATTATTTCATTAGGAATGCACATTTTTAAATAAGCATATTATGGATTTTCATTAAAACGTTGATAAAGTAGAATAGGCCCCAACATGTCTAGGGTGTACTCTCGGTACCATGGATAAATTTGTAAACCATTAGAAATATAACTGGTAGAAAAGACTACACAAAATAAAAGAAATTGTAATTGTTACACTTTTTAATCCCCAGCTTAAAAAAGTGTGTTACTATATAACACATCATAAAAGAGTTAGAAGCTCCTTTATTTCAGTAGGAGGATTTGGAAGAATATTAGGAAACCCTTGCATGACTTCTGAAAACAATAGTTCTAAATCTGCCTTTAAAAGCAGAGTCTAAACAGCAAACATGCCCCAAGTGCTTCTATTTAAAAAAAGAAATAAAACTATATGGAGCTTTCTGAAGATACTTGTTTATTAGCAAGAGAATATGGTGTTATTAGTTTGGTCAATAATTTATTCCTCCATTAAACCAGGTTGTTTCTGCACTATTTTCAGCCAAATGTGGTTACCACACCAATCACACCTTTTACCAGAGGAATGCACACACTTCTCTCAGAGCTGCAGCCTCATTTAAATTCTAGCTAGCGGTAATTGAAGCAATAGATAAATCCAGTCAAACCTGCGATACTGATTCCTTTCATGAGGAAGTATCCCCACCCAAAAAAACCCCCCAAAAAAATACAAATAAAAAAATACAAAGAATTGATACTTTGCATCCAGAAAGCTTTCACACTGACTCACTCTTAACATTTTGTTATCAACGAATGTTGAGGCTGTAACTTAGCCTAATGTGGGAAAAGTGAATCGCTGTGAATATTTTCCGGATTCGCTGTACATCATGTTGCCATGACAGCCAGTCAGCAATAATTTGTTTACATTATCTGCTCTCATCGACTTACTTTATCCCCTGAATAGGAGTTAAAATTATTCCCAAGACTGGAGTCCCAGGACTCGGTTTTGAGTCAAGCTTAGAGACTTGTCAAGTCTAAAGTATTTTTTCTTAAACTGCAACTCATGCAAAGTAAAAACCTGTACAAAACACACCTCTAAGACTTTATTTGAACAGACAGAGGCACATTCAATCCCCACCAACTGAGAACTGAGGTGAAAAAGTAAGAAAACATAAAGAAGACCTCTCTGGGTCAGTTTGGCAGCTAATAGTTGAATCATTTCTCAAAACATAGCTTTTGCAAAAGAAAGTCTCCTGCAGGGAGGAAGGCTTCCCACTAGGGTTCAAAAGAAAAACAGAGTTTGGACACAAAACAGCATCCAAAAGCAGGTTTGATAGTGTTGCTTCAGCATGAAAGCTAAAGTTTGAGGACGACGGCAATCCGAACCAATTCAACGTCGACGTGAAGCCTGAACCTTTTAAGAGCTGCCCGACATGAACGCCCTTAGCATTATGCAAAAACCGCCCAATTGTGCTTCCTTGCATTTTTCCGGACTGTCACGCAGGAGACAGCGCTCTGCTGGAAGCTTTCCTTGGAGCAGGTTGGAGTCGCAGCGCCAGAGCGGTGGGACAGTTTCACAAAACACTGAGTGATGAAACACTTCCCAAACCAAGCTCGCTGGGTTGTTCACTTCTCCTCTTCTTGCTCGCCTGCTTCTCTTTCACTCTTGCTTGTGCTTGAAAGCTCCACTCAAAGTGAAAGGCTCCCTTGTTCTCAGCATGGAGGAGCGGATGCAGGTTGAAAGGAATTCCGCTTTTTTTTTTTTTATATATATCTTTTTTCTTCTTCATCTCCGTGAGAAAATGAGCCTGTTTCTGGCATCAGTGGGGATATGTCTTTTACAGCTTTCCTCTGCTGAAATCAGGTACAGTATGTGAGTGCCAGCCCTCAGCATTTCCATTTAGCCAGACACAAAGATGCCCTCCAATCAACAGTCTCTTTCGGCACCACCATTACGGCTGCCTCTCCAGACCTGACGTTTACCCACAAAAGAGAAAAGCGTATACGGAGTAAATCCAGAAAAGCAGCTAAATATAAGCTATTTTGTCCAGCCTTGGAAATCGCATTTTGTCACATATCAACCATAAACTTCAACATATTTTATTTAGACTTGGTGAGAAAGATGAACACAATGTTTAGGAAACCACATTCTGCTGCAATAAAAGCTGTAACCACTTTGCGTCTATTTATTTCTGTATGGTTTTCCACTTTCATTCATTCTTTTAGAATAAAATCCAACATTGGTCACTGTGAACGGAGAGTGTATGTGACGGCACATTTCCAGTCCTGCAGTAGCATCTCGATTGGATTCGTCTAAACTTTGAGTAGGTCGTTCTAATATATTAATTTGTTTTGACCTAAGCAGGTACATTGTGTTGCTGGTGCCTCTTTGGGGTATTTATCCTGCTGGCAGGTAAATATATGCCAAATTTTCTTCTGGGATTACCCAGTGTTTACCTCCATTAATCTTCCCATCAACTCTAACCGGCTTTCCAGTCCCTGAAGAACAACAGAGAGATTCTGTCACCACCACAGGGGCTTTTCTATGCCTTTCTTCTCTGAAATTTCTCCATGGAGACCATATTTTTTTCTGTATGCAAAAGTAAGTTGTATGGACAAATTCTCCCAAAGGAACTGTGCAGACATTACACTACACATTGGAAGAATCTATTTAATTACTTTTGCAAGCGTTTGTTTAGGGGTGGTAGATTAAAAGATTACTTTTAATGAAACAAAATGTCAAAACCTGGCATTATTTTCCTTCACTACTTTGCTTGTGAAATCTAAATAAAATACGTTAAAGTTTGTGACAAAATCTGAAAAAAGTTTAAGGTTTATGAAGGAGTTTGCTAGGCACTATGACACAATTTCAAAATTAAACTCCTTTTGTTCAGCTTGTTTAGATATCAGGCAAAACTACCTAGAAAAATTGTGCTAATAAATACTCATGGAGCTGGCACAGGGTGATAAGGAGGGGAAGAAAAAGAGAGAAGACAGCAACCAGGTCCATTTCACAGGCTGACTCACTTTTGTCACAACCTTCACTTTTTGTAGCCCTGTCCTCCTCTTACTCTCCTGTTTTCCTGCCTAACACCTACACACCAACACCCACACTCGTCCTAAGGTGACATCTGTCTGCATCGCAAATGCAACCTCCACACAAAAAGCAAAGTGGCCATGGTCACTGATACTGAGCTCTGACTACAGCGATAACAAGTTTGGTCTGAGTCTTACTCATCAGCCACCGGCTACATTATGTATCAAGCAGAACATAATAATCACCTCATATATACATTTTTCAGATTCCAACTTATGAGTTTGAATGGCTTAAATCAGACCTACTACACAGGGAAGGCAGTTTAGTCAATAATTCATTGATTTCATATGGAGTCAAATCTGCCATAAAAACATACGATATAGGTAATATGATATATAAGGAAATTATTTTTTTGTTGAATTTTGTTGTTTTAAATGGATAAGAATAGATGAGATTGCAGAAATTGATTTTTTTAAAAAAATATTTTAGGAAACTAACAGATTAATAATGATTTCTTAGTTTATAAAACGTGTGAATAATTCAGGCTTTATATTAGAGTTTTCTGTGTGTCTAATTCTACATTAATGTTTTAAAACTTTGACATTGCTGCTCTTTGTGTTTTCACAAATACAATAAAAGTTTTATAAAGTGTGTTTAAGAGAATCTCTGTCCAGCGTAGAATCACCAGATTCAAGACAGACCAGTTTACATATTTTAGATCTGCACAAATACAATCCAGATTGGTGAAACAATGAGTTTGCCTTTAGTTTAGCAACTACAAAAGGCTGCAATGGCAGCTGCTAGCTTGAGCGATGTTAGCGGCTAATGGTAAGCCAGATGTGGTTCTCTCACAGTGCTAAGAAATTGCTCTTATTTTGTCACCTAGTTACAGTTTTCTTTTGCTGCTGAATGCTGCAACACAAACAATTTAAAGGTGACAGAGCTCATCTTATGCTTTTTGGTGTCAGCCTTTCCACCATGAAGTCACATTAGCTCAAGAACTACTTCCTGCTTTACTTCAAAATAAAAGATGAGAAAATGACACGGCTAAGTCTGATGATTGCAGCAACATTTTGCATTCAAAACATTTCTAATTAGCATTCTGTGAGATACAATTTTTTGAATTTATAGTACTTTGATTATTTTTGATGAACTTCTCCCGGACCCTTCCACCGCTCTGAAAGAGTTGGCATTGTTTTCTAAATCCTACTTTTTAAATCTTATACTTACCTTATGCCCTATGGATCTGTCTACTGCAGTACATTTAAAGTTTCTTTTAGACTTGAATATATTTTTTCAGAATTTGAAATGTATGCCTTTATTGCAAATAGTTACAATTTATTAATAATGTAAAAATTTAACAAGATTGGTATTTTGTTAAATTTTATACAGCCATTCTGCAGACTAAACAACCACAAAAACAACAGCAATACACTCCTCTCGAACTGTCCGTACTGTTTCCTCCCTCTGAGTGACATTGTTCACAAGCTCTAACATGCAACATATTTTCACCAGGAGGAAAAAGCTCATCAGCAACACAAGAGCTGCTGGCACTTCTTCAAACTGTAACAAACTGGTAATATATACAGGCTGTTTTGCTCCACTTTGTTGAAAATTGTGTTTTCAAGCAGTGGAATCTGAAGGATGCGTGTAGCCTTCTGGGGCATCGCAATTGTCATTGCACGAGTGCGACTCTTGCAGGGCTGTCGCTAATTTTATTTTCTCCCTTCATCTGCTCCCCACTTCTTTATCGCAGAGGAGACCTTGAGGCTGCGCCTTCTCCCTGCACGGCGCCGGGGAGCCTTTAGACAGCCAAAGAAGCACCTGGCCCGCATGCTAAACCAGGCGGCAGCTGTCTGTGACATTTCAGAAACGGCAGAGGAGAGGCACAAGGAAGGGAGGAAAGTCACTCGCTAAGTGATGACTTACTAGAACCATCGGTATATCTACGCGCATATCCCCCACGGTTTTAAAGCGCTCTGACTTGCTTTTGAATTTGTGCATCTGGTCGCCGCTCATGCATGCACGCACGCGGAAATGACTAAATTCAACATTTATTCAGAGGACTTGGTAGCCTTTCCATTTGAGTGAATTTCTAAAATGCCCATTTCCCCTCCCCCCCAACACAATCAAAGCAAAGAAAAAGATGCGTTAAAGCTGTGCACAGCAGGGGGTTCTTGTTGGTGTCCCACTGAGGATTGTCTCCATGTTCGGAGCATCCCACGGTGCTCCCCTCTTCTCCTGTTGGAGATTTAATTAGAGACTTTGGGTGAGAGTAAGAGAGTGGAAGTAAAGGGCAGATTTCATATGAGATGCGGTGAGAGGCGGAGGGTGGTTACTGAGCAGAGGGGCTCTTTGTGTGTGTTGTTGAGGCATAAATCGCAGAGCCTTGTTTGTAGTGGATTAATAAGCAATTGTCCTACAATCGAGAGCCAGAATATTTATTCTGCAGACGCGCTGATAGCACTAATGATGTTAATAATAACAACAATAACAACAGCTTAGCCTCTTGGGGGGGCCTTTTCTGTGGGCATTCCTTCAATAATTACACGATGCATACCCATAATTCAGCACTAATGTGTTTAGAAGAATAGCGTGGGTTGAGTTAGGTTACACAACAGACAGAGGCTGAAGTCTTAAAATACACCAGAGCTAGCATAACGCATTATTACAACATGGTGCTGGGCATTTTAAATGATAATAATAAAAAAAAAGAAAACTCGAGAGACTCAAAATAATAGTCCCACTGAAACACATGCCATCTCTGAATAGAGTTTCTTTTTTAGTTTTTTCCCCCCCATGGATCCCTCTGAGCAGCTGTGTGTCCACGACTCCCACGTTTTCCCCAGAGGTGATCCCAAATTGCTCTGACAAGGGCACTTGTTTTTATCTCACGCTGGCTCCTCCGAGCTCGTGATTGTTGCGGGTCTTCGCCAAACAGCGGCACTCATTGTTTTAAGACCACATACCTGAGTTATGAATGTTTCATTCAAGAGACTAAATATGAACTGGCTGCTTGAAAGCCTCCCCCAAGAGCGCTGCGGAGTAGAAGACTCATGCATGCTAATAACGGTCTTAGAGAGTGTGGGAGACGGAGAGACGGCAATAACAAGCAACAGAAAGCAGACAGAAAACACATCGAATCATCCACTGGCCTCAGGACGTGTAACCCTTCAGTCCTCTTCTTGTGTTGTGCTCCGTTGCCTGTCGCTCTCGGTTCCTGGTTTGCAGGTATAGAGATTCGGGGAAAAGCTTCCAGAGACAAACAATATAGTCCCCACAACCCCCCAAAAAGTCCTAAACTTAGCCAGCACAGCAACAGATCCATCAGATTTACTGGGAAGGGTGGAGAGTAGTTTGTGCTGCAGTGACATGCTGACCTGTCGTATCTGTATGCAGCTGAAATTTATCAATATAGCATCTGTTACTGCAGTACTGGCTGACAGCTCGCCGCTACCCCCACAGGTCTGCATGGAGTTGGCTTTGGTATATGGAAATCACTGAATAGGTGCAAACAATCTCCAATTTCAATCATATTTAACTGTCTTATAAAGAAGGAATTGGAAAAAAAATGCACCCTAAAAAGCAAGTTGTTTTGTTTATGTCACTAATTATCTTTTGAGGAGAATACATGTCAAATGTGCTTTATGTCTAAAATTAGTGGATGAGGAGAAGCTTGTTCTGGCACTTTCAAATCTCACACTCACTTTTTCTGTTTTGCAAGATCTTTGGTTAAAGTAGGAGCACTCGCTTCCTGTTGCGAATAAGCAGACACATGTTTGTTCAAAACAGGAAAGTCTGTTCTGACAAGAACACAGTCTGTTTCTATTTGCAACCAGGGTCCAGTGTGTGTGCTCCAAGTGGTAAAATAGCATAGTCCTGATAAAGCTTCACGCTTCATCCACTCATTCACACGTTGACGGTGGTAAGCTACTACAAAGCTCATTCAAACGCTCTCTTTGTATCAGGAAACTGCATTTAACAAACATATATTCTCTTAGAAAACAATTAAAATCCACAAGATTTATCTTTATTTTCTTCTTTCCAAACATTTTGGTTGTCTGGTTTTAAAATATGGTCAAATGTACACTATCAGTAAAAGACTAACACTTTCACCAAATTTATGAGTTTGAAAAATTTTCTTCACACTTTGTCTTAAATTTGAGTGCTGCTCTTAATTCCTCTTTAGTGAAAACCTTTGGAGAAAATAGATCTCTCAGGTTTCCTTCATGTTTAGTCAAATAATACAGACACATCTCGATGCATTTGAATATCACCAAAAAGTTTCAAACCATGAACTGGAATCAAAGTATTGCTTTCAGCGCCAAAAAACAAAAAAAAATTCAAACTCATCAAGTTATTAAAAGACGGAGATCACCACAGATTAGTTTTCTTTTTTAGTCTTTTTTTCACCCCTGCGACCCTGTGAGCAAAGTTATGAGGTGATGCTGTGATAAGAAAGCACTTTTTGGCTTCAGAAAACACGTGCTCCCTTTAAAACCCGCAGACTCTTTGACCTCCACTTCCAAACGCATTGAACAGTTTTTCGGGCGAACCGATTCACGCCAGCGACGTAACACAGAGCGGGAGACGGATCTCATTATCGGCTGGCAGCCGGAGACACGCGCATTCAGGGAAAGACTGATTGAAAGACGAGACGTGGAGAAGAAAAGGAGACTAAAGACAGAAAGGATGGGATCCACTGGGATGTGTCAAATGTTGCATGAATCACTAAATGCTTCCTGCTCTAATTGGCTCTATTGAGTGCATGAGCGTCCCCTGCGGTCGGGTCCAAATGCCTCCAATTCCTTACGAGTGAGTGTGTGAGTGTGCCTCACATCCAGCACTCAAAGTGAATAGGATCAAAGGATTGCCACAATGCGCAGACTGAGTCAGGAGGTGGTATTGTCAGCTCCACTAAGACTCAGATGTTTGTATGCAAACGTATGGTGGAGCTGTCTGCGCGAAACGATCCGCAGCATTTTATTCAGGCAATGAAAAGGCTGCCGGATGTTCAAAGGGAATACCTACAGACCTTGTGGAAGGTCATCAAATCCAACAGAGTGGGAAAATCACAAGGGTTCTAGGTTTCAACAAAATACACACAAATGCAACATTTGTATTTACACACCACTGCAGAACAAATACAACTTTGTGCACATCAAGAAAAGATCTGTTAGAAAGATGAATGAGGATGAAGATTCAGAATAATGGCTTTCGGTAGCTTTCATCCATGTTACATCATGTCTTTTTTACCACACAGCTGTTTAAGCATTGATGGATTATCTGACAATGTTAACGTAGTAATTATTCTAATAATAGTATGAAGCGTGGTGCGTGCAACAGCTGAAAATGCTACAAAAATATAAAGTGTCATTCTGACATGAATATCTTAGCAATTATGAGACAACAACAAAAGCAGACAATATCTATGACTCATAATAATCTGACTGGCAAACGAGTGTTTCCTGGTTCTGTAAAAGCTTAAGAAGCATTAATATGTGTTACGCTCAAAAGTTTCTACATAAATGTATAGATTAAAAGACTCAAAGTTAAAATAGCAGATAGTACTTTGCTAAAAACAAAACAAAAACCATGGGGGTCTTGTTTCCACCTTGTTGATGTTGAAGCTTATAGCAGAAGCTTCATGCCATAAGCATTTACAACAGCGTTTCATGATCTTACACAAAATAATGAAAAAAATATCAACAGTGACATGGCCCTTTGCGAAAATGTAATCCTCTCTCTGTTTAAATAATTAATGAACTGGGATAAATCGCATTTGTTTGTAAAGTGTTTAATTGCATTAGCCAATGGCCAAATTACCTACACATAAATAGTCTTGCAACAAGAAATAGACAGGAAGATCTAACAAAAGCAATCCATCATACTCTGATCTAAAGAATTGCAAAAACAGACCAAAACAAAGCCGCCGGGTTTAGTCTGGACAGGATTATAAATCTATTTCAAAGGCTTTGAGACTCCAGTGAACCACAGTGAGAGCATTTATCCACGTTTATGCACATCGTGAACCTTCACAGGAGTGACTAGCCTATCAAAGTTAATCCAACAACACAGCGACGACTCATCCAGGGGTTCAAACGGAAGACCAGAGGATCTAAAGAACACCAGGCATGCTTGCATGGTTTTCATGATTTAACTATAAGAAACTGAACAAAAATGACATGTATACCACACTCACATTCAGCAGTGGTGGTGTTGGTGTGACGGTCTGTTTCCACACCAATTAAGACTTCTCTTAATTGCTGGAACTATGAAATTCTCGTCATCACTAGTAAATCAAGAAGAACCTCTGGCCATCAGTTTGTGACCTTAAACCCAAGAGAACATGGATTATAGATTGAGCACAAGTTCACATTTAAATGGATGGAACAAAAGAAGGTTGTGTTCTGGCCTAGTCAAAGTCCAGACCTGTATTCAATTAGGACTCATTCATATGCTAAAAATTTCTTCTAATGTGGCTGAAACAAAATGATTCCACAAAGAAAAGAGGCCAGGAGTCGTCAACAAGGACTTCAAAGACTCTTGAACTCTAATGTTTTACAGCAGATGTTGTTATAAAAGGTTTTAAAAACCAGTTATTAGGTTAGGATATTATTTCAAATTTTTCCCAAATTTTTGCGATACTTCCAAAAACATTGACGGAAACCCAGCTTGGGTGACAAACGATGAAAAACAGCAGCAATCAGTAATGGGGTGAACACTTTTTTCACAGCACTGTTTGTCAGATTAGGTAATGTAGCGCTCAGCTGTATTTATGAATTGAGGCACAAGGAGGCTCATGGGAAATGGAATCAGATGATGGAGTGGTCCGTGGTGGTTTGAATGTCTTTTTCATTACAGTGGGTAAAAATGTAAAACACCAGATTATTACCAGCTGTATTTTTTTTTTAATGCCTCCAACACCGTCCCTGTGGGTCGTCGGCGCATGGCGAGAAGAGATAAAAATCAACATGTTCAGCCTCTCCGCTGAATGTGGCGTGTTGAGAGACGGTCATGATCGTGGTCAGCGCGAGGGGACAACTGGAGGTCATCGCACGGACGTGTTAGTCAGGCTCGCATGCAGCTAATGAAGCAGACAGGAGTTTGTTCACACACGAAGGAGCCAGCAATGGGCGGGTCAAATTTTCAGCAGTTTGATTTATGAGAGCTTGGATCCACCTCACAAACTGGATAATGGAATTTATTTAATCTACAATTATGCATGACACAGTGAAGACTGGAACTGGGAAAAAAAAAAGAGTATAATCTCGCAGGAAATGAATGTAAGTCCCCACCCTCCCCCAGCCCCACTCTATTTTCCTAATGGAAATGTCTCAGTGCGGCATAGCTTCTTGTCATAGTTGAAAAACATGAAATAGAAGATTCAGTTCACAGATTCAGCCGTTAGCGGTGCGAGGATGTACTGTATGATGTGCCAAAAAAAGGGAAAACATCTGTCACACGCAAGCCGCAGACGCCACCATATGTAAAGCATTAAATGAGAGGCATGACTGGAGGTGTTAAAGACTCAGGGAAGCACTTTTGACAGTTGGCAAAAAGTTTCTTCTTTTAAAAAATTTCAAGTTTTGCACTTCATGCGGTACTTCGAAATTATTTTAATTGCAAAGCAGGAAAAGTCCAGGAACCATTCAGCAGCAGAAAAAACTCATTGTGAATGATGAGTACAGCTTTGACTCAGCCAAACATTTTAATTTAACCCTAAAAACATGTGTTGTTAGTTTTATAAAAACTCAAATTTTTACACTGCACATCGACGGCAAGCTGATTACAATATAAGAAGACGGATGACAAAACAAACTGAGCTCTTGACTGGATGCTGAAACGATGGAAAAATTCAAACACTTGGAATAGTATAAATTTGGCGGCACAATCTACTAAATGTCAGGCAAACGTTTTGCATTTCTGCACCGAATTCACAACGCAGGATGTTCTGACACCTCAGAGATGCAGACACGCCCAACAAGTCGAGACGACGCAGGCGGTTTACATTTGCTTTTTTACATAACTTTTTCTTCTCTTGCGCCAGGTCACGGCTGTATTTGGTTCAGCCACAAGCACAACAGGTGCAGAAGTGATCAAAGAGATAAAAAGGTTTTCTCTGCCACATCTGACTGTTTTATGTCTTAACCGACTCATTTGAGGATAAAAAGCACTGATTCAAGGTAAAGCAGACAGAGTAAGTGGTGTATGAATGATCTGTCATCAGAATAAAAAAGAAAAAGAAACACTTTTGATTTTTTAACCTTGATTACATTCTATGATTTTTAATCAAGAAGTGAAAAAAAATGTGTGTCAACGTCTTGCACGCTTTCTCTCGGAGCAGAGATTCCTCAACGCACTTAGCCAACATTACTCGACGATAACACACCTTTGAAAAGTGAACTTGCTTGAGTTCTCTCTGTTAAACTCTCTGTGTGAGCTTTTATCTGTTTCGACGTTCTAAAATTAGACGAATTGTATTGAGATTTTTTATAAAAAGGAAAGTAGCAGCAGGATTTGAAAACGCAGAAGCTATAACGACATAACCAATTGGATAAACCCTCACATGAGGCACGATGCAGTAGGAAAGAGGATCAGTCCCACGCTGTTTTCTAAATAAAAAAAAATAAAAAATTACCACAAGCTTTCAGAAAACAGTATTCTCCCCCCCAACAACCAAACACTGCTATTGCAAAATCTAACTCCCTGTTTGTAATTTACATAAATATACACCAATATTGGGAACCTTTGCTTTACCTCATACATAATACATCATCTAAATGTGAGCAAACTGTGTTAGCACAAAAGAACACTATTTGTAGAGCTTTTTAGGAGCATATATGTATTTGTGCTTGCTTTAAGAGTTACAAAAATGCAGCACAGACTATAATTTGTACCCAGTCAACATGTGCAAACAATATTTGAAAGCACTCTATGACCTTTTTCCCTCTACATTACAAAAATTTATCAACAACCTGACCATTTTTTTTTTTTTTATATAAGTCTAGACTTATACTGTACACTTGTTTTTGTCTGAAATTGCTATGCCAACTTTTGTGGGGAGGGCGATCGTCTCCAAAACAGAAAATCTAGTTGGTAATAAACTCCAGCAGCGCTTGAGCACCGCCAAGCCACATGTGTACACAGTAACCTTGTTAAGTGGCCATCAGCCTCTAGAACTCCATTTAGTCAAAGTTTGCAAACTCAACTCGGCTTCCCTCAAGCCATAAAGCTGGCACTGATCAGAGTGCAGTCATTAAAGGAATAACGGTTGGCGAACATCAATAAATGCCTAGAAGGCTTCTGGTTCAGGTCAATCATTGAAGTCGGTTAGCGGTCTCCGAACAACAGAGCAAATTCATCATAGGAGTTAATCACATTGGGCAAGTCCACACCTCGCCTCAGAACAATATCCGCTAACGATATTAACAAAGGGCTAGTAATATGATGTGATTTCCTGCTGTCACCCAGAGGTGCTGATCGATGACGGCGAAGAGGGGAGCATAATTCAGGGAAACCCAATGAACCCGTACAAACGCGTCTAACTCTTGTACGTACACCAAAAGGCAGCGGATGTGTTGTCCTGGAAAAACATAAAATAAAAACATGGATCCTCAGACTATATGTGCAGGAAGATTCAAGGCAACAATAAAAGTCATTCATGTGGGAGAGGATCTAAAGTTTTTCCTACTTTGAAGGAAAGCCAACAAAGTATTCAGGGGGAGGGTCAAAAGATTCAATTAACCTTAAAGAAGAAAAGCATCCGGAAAAAAAGAAAAACAACAAAGGAACCTTCTGCAGACCTGTGAATGCACTTAGCGCCCAAAGGGAGGCTGTATTTGCTCCCTGAAGTGAGCCCATGCCTTCTGTTTCCATCTAGGATGCCACCTTTTGAAGCACTAATTTATTTGGTGGCAACTGGATTGTTCTGAAATCACACACAGTTTCCAAGCAAATCTTCAAAAATCGTCAGTAAAGATGGAAAAACCCCCAACTGATTTTAAAAAATATATTTGCTGTCATTTTATCAGAACGAGAATTTAAACAAGCTTGGTTCTTACCTAACGATACATCCAGCTCACAAAAGGAAATGAGACTGAAAACTGAGAATCCGTCATTAGTCATGTTTACTGTTCAAAACTGGCTCTGCACCATATTTTAAAGAAAAGACATATTTAAAATAATGTATGAACATACTAAAATGTAATATTTGATTTAAGTTACAGACTAACGGTTTCACAGACAACACCCTGAATTAGCTATTTATAGAGCGTAATCAGCAATCAAGTAATTAAGTCCAGGTTCCAAAAATCCATGATTTATACTTTTTTTTTTTTGTCTTATTCTGAGCTAAAAAACATACAATATTTTTTCCTTTTTTGTACTTTCATAAACAAAACTTTTCTAAATCTAAAACTGCACTTTAAAAAGAATCTCTCTTTAAGATTATCCAGTCAGATTAAGTAGTTACTATTGAGTAACATGCGCTGTCATAGCTTGCCAACAGCATTTTCTTAACAAAAGTGATGGCTGGCACTCATTTCATTTTTTGCGACCTCAGTTATTTCCAAAAAAGCAAAGTTGGGAAAAGTCTAGAAGCCTCCTATCAGCCAGCTAAACGGCAGTGCACAGAAACAAGTCGGGGAACTCGCAGATATTCCCTGCCATTTTATTACCAGCACTTTAAAACTGAAGGAATGTGAAAATTTGGTGTTTTTAGACCATAACGGTTTTAAATTGTCCATCTACACAGTGAGGATGTTTAAGTTTTTTTTTTTTTCTGATTTCACATTAAGATTCTCAGACAGACAAGTCTAAAATAATTCAAACCCTGCTAGATTCACATTAAAAGAAATCTTGTTATTTTTAGATTTATTCTGGTTGTAAATAATTTTAACATTTTGGAGAAGCCCAAATCAGAGGGCTGACTTCAATCTCTAGAGGAAGACAAACATTAGGGTGATGGCAAGGAGGTCTTCCAACCTCAAGGACTTGGAGGACTAAAGACTAATAATGAAAATACCAGTGAAAATATGCTTGACAACAATTATAAGATGGCTGTTTTATTTTGATAACTTTTGATAACTATTTCAAAATTGGTTTCTGGGAAGGATGGAATAAATTTTGACTTGTTACTTTCAGACAAAAGGGCTGCGTGGCGGTGCAGTCGGTACCTCTGCTGGAGGTCTGGTGTTCATTTCCCAGCCTGGGTTTCACACCCACATTGCAATAAAATTAAAATAAAAACATGCTAAAAGCATCATCCAACATTCCTGACTCCTTGACGCCCATCTCATTTCTTTTGAGGAACAAAATTCTTGGCTGAATGGAAATAATTGAAAATCTAACTTTGAAAGGGAAATTATTACATCTGGACTTAGCTATAGACACAAGTGCCCAACCTTAAAGCAGCTGCTTCACATACTGTATGGTGTTGATGATAATAGCTTGCACTTATTTAACCAGATTTACTTTGACAAGAGCGATTTTGAGAAAACCATAGTAAGGTCTCTCATGCCAACCCCCTTGTTGAACTGTTTCACGTGCTGCAGGGACCTAATTGAATTTTAATGTTCACCGTGGAGACAAAATCGTTCGGCGATTTGCAGTAACACAATAAAATCCCTAATTGTATAAAATCAACTTAAGTAGTTAAGTCTCATACGGCAGCGAGTCGCTCCTCAGACGTCTGGTGCCACCTTCAGTAGGCGCTGAGTGAAAACACTTGAATGTTCGATGGTCTGTAGCCATTTCTGGCCTCTTGAGCAGGACAAGCTCAGCATAGAGGCAGCCTCCTCGCTCGACCTCCTCGCTGACAGTTAAGCAATGAGCCCCGAACTTGGGCCCTCCAACAGCTTCGTTCTCCCCGTTTCCTTCCAACCAAACCTCGATCCGTATTCAAGGCAGCCTGCTCGCTGTCATATTCACCTTTCATGGCTCTCGTCTGCTGCCCGGCCTCATTGTCACTCGGCTGAGGATGGGTGACCAAGCAAGCTGGGCAAGGGGCGAGGCCTGAATAATGGGTACTCTACGTCCTGCCACGAAAGGCTGGAGTCCGATTGTGTCCGTGAACAAAAAGCTTCCGACAGAAAAATACAAATGTGAGAAAGCAAGAGAGAAAAACAAAATGCTGCAGAAAGGAGCAAGCAGAGAGCTGACAAAGAAAGTAAATGAAACTGTTAGTTCTTCTAACGTCTTCAACTGTTAAAAACTGTGTCTCAAACCACAGACGAGCACACTGGCCCGACATGGAGCAGGTCCTCTTATCTTCGTGACAATTTAGCAGAGAAGGAAAAGGAAATTGATAAAATGTGACGAAACAGAAACAAGCAACAGAAGAAGCGGGATTTTTTTCTCAGCTTCCAAGCTCTGGATTTCTACAGATTTCAGCAGCATGGTACAGGATATCCCTGCAGCTCCTGTCTAAGCCCCACTGCCCTCTGACTGCCATGCTGACTTGTAAGATAGGCTCTCGCTGCTGTCTCTTGACAGTTCCTGATCAACCACCCATCACCACTCAAGCTCCCTGTGAATGGTATACAAAGCAAAACTACCTTGAAGGAACATTAAACACCGACAACATAAAATGCTCCATCCCAACATGCCAAATGTTAGACTAAAAGATTTTTTTTTTTTTTTTTTTTTGAGATAGGCTCGCTTAGTTATTTCTGGAAATGTCGTCTTCCAGGTACCAAAAAGACTCCTGGAAGCTCCGCTTTTCCTAATCCGGTTTGATGTATCGGCTGGGCAGCTGTCAGTTTTAGAGTGGCTAGCCGCTGGTCTGGCACCTAGCAGCCCCCATGGCAGAAAGCGTCTGCTCTCGTTCACCTGGGCGCAGAGGCCCACACCCATTCATCTTTAACAGGGAGCTGTAAGGCCAAGAGGACTTGTCATCACTCTGCTGGAAGGCCAGCAGTGATGGAGGGCGCCCTGCAACAGATGCTCCAGGATGATAAGCAAGGTTAATGGGGCTGACCTCACCCTGAAACACGCTGCTGCGTCAAACACCGCGACGCGAATGAAACCCAGAGGAAGCAGGATAGAAATGTACTTGTAGACTGAAAAAAAGCTGTTGACTCTATCGTATAGATATATAAAAAACAACTTTGTGGCACAAATTGGGTAATTTAGAATTTCAAGAGTAAGTTTTGATGAAGTGAAGCGGCGAGTACCAAGCTAAAATTTGGAAAGGAATATGGATTGAAATGACAAAATAAATTATTGATTTTTGAACTGCATGCCCGCCATCATGTGATTTTCTATATGTCATGTGTTTTAATAGTGCAGTAAGGCATGAGGGTCGCAACCCTAACACAATTTATACCTCACATTTACATGACTGCAGACTAAGACTGAAATAACCAATCATTTAATTTAAATAATTGTTAACTAATTTAAGAAGGAGAAGTTTAACTTATATAGCATTTTTTTCAGCAACAAGGCAGTTCAATTAATCGTTTACTAGAGCATACAGACTCATAAAGGCCATTTGCTTAAAAATCCCCAACATATTCAGAACAGAAATTAAACCAAAACTGTACAAGGAATTTATACATTTTACAATTATAATAAAAATATATATATATCTTAATTCTGGGTAATTATGTTCTACCCAGAGCTCATCAATTGACAGCTTTAGCTACACCTGGTTCAAATTCAGTAAATAAATAAATCTACTATTAAGCATGCTTTGCTATCCAATTATTAATTGGTTAATCCAAATAAATAGTTAACAGATTAACTCTTTACTGTATCGATGTTAAATCAAGCAGAAAGGGCTGAGCTTTTCTCATGTGGATGTTAGAAAGGGGCTGGTCCTTATTTCCAGCGGTTATTGGGCGGGGCACACAGCACCCCGCAATAATGGATGCTGCAGTACACTGTAAATGTTACCATTTTCATCCCAATACACATGCGCTATATCATACAGGGGCAGGATAACCCACACTATGACAGAATGGGCTTCCTTTCCCCATTAGATCAGACGATGTATAATGTACATCAAAATGCATCGCAAGAAGAGTGACAGCAGCTATGTTTTTGGACTGAAGAAACGCCATTCAAGAAGGTCAAAGCCTACACTGTAAACATTCGGCCTCAGAGTGGTGTCATTATTGCAGCAGGCGGTAACAATAACCTGGCAGCTGGATAATAGCTGTAGGTGCAATAACTGTCACTGTTAGCCCTAAGAATACTGACAAGCAGTTGTTTCAGCTGTACTTGTTTGGTGACATTGTGTTTGCTTCTTGTTAATGACAAGTAGGAACATTTTATCAGAAAAGCAGAGAAATAAACATTAGGAATTGTAGCATGCTCATATGTTCTCAAATGTTCTTAAATGACATTTATTTTCAGTACAGTCAACCATGTTCTTTTTTAGTCAGAATGAAAAAGCTTGGAATTTTGTAAAAGTGAATTTTTATTTTGCATAAAAAGTACAAATATTACAAACCCGGTGTGTCTTGTCTCACCCAGTGCGCTGGATGCATTGCCAGGCACACACTACCAGTAACTAGCCCAGTTGCTTGACTAAAACAGAAAAGATGATTAGCAAAAACCAAAGTATTGTCTTCTTCTTTGTTTTCAGATAATGTGAATGTCAGAGAACTCTAAGCGAAGAGAAATACTAAAAGCGTTCTTAGCACAGAATGTTGGTGTAAACTGGTAAATATTTCAGCATCAAGTCAATGAAAGGGATGTCATAGTTGCACTTGTGTCTCCACGGCTGCGGCCTGAAGGTGCAACACCAAATGGAATCCTCTTTCTCGCTCTCCAACACTCTGAAGTCCGGCGTTCACCCCATAAAGCACCATGTCAGTGGAATTCGCTTGGACAGCTACACATTTTCCCTTTTTTTTTTCCTTGGGCTGTATCATACTCTCAGATCATTTATGAATGAGCTGGCGGGATGTCTGCATCACAAGATGTGCCTGAACTTTGTGAGAGCGTGTCAGCAGACGCACAGGCTCGGGCATGTGTTTTGTTGAGTGTTATTAAGTGGAATCGCTCCACTGATCATTCAAATTTACCTCTATGTAGGGGCTCTGAATCAATTGATAGGGCAAAGTGCAACCGCACACACTCACATGTTAAGAGTTTGTAGCTCACACATCTTGTCCAATTATTTAAATTGATAAAATGGGTAAATTTGCTGAGTTGTAATCAGTTTGATTCTTGTAATTAAAAAAAACAAACATACATTTTACTTACAAGTCTGCTCTAGAACATTGGAGAATCGCTCCAGTTAGATAAACTAGATGTTTATCTAAGCAATCAGAGGGATTCTGGACTAATACAGCTAATACAGTTAGAGCAAGTAAATTGTTCTCATGTCTGCCTGAGACATCCTGCACAAAATGTATCTCTAAATTAGAAATACCCAGACTTGTGCATCAATTGCTAAAATTAGTGAAAATGCTGGCGTACAACAAAAATTACAATAGATTTATTTTTTACGACAAAAAGAGTTAATTTAATAAAAACAATATTTTTATGAAACAAGCTTTCTTTTTTTCTTAGAAAACTGATTTGCAAATCAGTCAATATAGCCGGTCAGTTGTTTTTAATTTAATTAATCTGAGGGGGAAAAAAAGGTTGTCGTCTATTTTCGGCTCTCTGTAAAGGTTTGATCAATGGGTGTGCCGCAGTCTTTTGGTGCAATTGTTCACTGTTAAATTAAAATAAATGATTAATGCATTGCATTCCACTTAGCATTGTCCATTTGAAGTGTTCTTGAATTGTGTATGTGAGTCACACAAAATGTTTTCAAAGGCTGCAAATGGCCCACGCACCACACATTGGACAACCCTGCTCTAAATGAAGAGCATTTAGTGGTAGTAGTAGCAGTAGTGGAGAAATGTCTCAAAAGATGTGCTTGAGTGGCCAAGTCCAGACCCAAATCAATGGTCAATGAATAATGGCTTTATCAGTACATCAGAAACAGCTTAAGGGAAGCAAACCGTTTCTCAAGATGCACCGAACTCAGTACTGTGTACAAGTGATCACACGTTATTGCATGACAATACTAGATGTGAGCGTTGTCCAAGTTTTGCAGTCGATATCATCTGTTTGGCAGGGATTTTTCAGGAAAGCCTTGGAGAATTATCAAGTAATATGATGAGTTTGCTTAAAGAAAGAAAAAATAAAGCTTGTCAGCATTTTCTGACTTATGCAGTGACCCCCTTTCACAGAGTAGGGGGTCACTGCATAATGACATGGAGGGTTAAAAATGAAGGTCGCAGCAGCAACATTTGATAGACCACAGAATACCTAAGATTACCTAAGTAAATAGTCATATTTAGTGCAGGCATATTTTTTATCCTCCAGTGAAAATGACCCAGATCGAATGAGTAGAGATCACGTGCTTCTTTGATTGGCCACAACAATAGGAAGTTTACTGACATTTAGGTGTGACCTGGTAACTCAGACGAAAGAAATAAAGTTTTACGGCAAAAGAAATGGGACTTTGCTTGCCTTTCTAAAGCTGTGTGTTAGTTTACCAGGAAATATGATGAGCTGGAAAAAAAAAAAAAAAGAAAAAGTGAAACAGTTGCATAACAATTAAACAACCCCCTCATTCTAAATGGCTGAGCTTAGCTGCCTTGCCAAATATAACTGTGTTGCCTGGGCTGAAGATGTGGGTGGATGTAGAGCCTCTGCCTTCCCCCCGGTTGTGACTCGGGGCCCGTGGGCTGATCAGGGCCACTCGAGATCATTCGTAGGCCTGGTTCTCTTTCATCTCCATTATTTACAGATTTGGACTGAGGAACAATCTCCCTCGCGGCAACTCATTGGGATTATTCTCTCCCCGTCCTGCTGCACAGAATCCTTTATTTGCCCAGACATCACTGGTTAAGCACTGGCCTCACAGGGACACTGCTTTAAGCCTTCCTTATTTGCCCTCTATGTGATTTACAACAGTAATAGACTTGAAATGGGGATGGGGGGCTTAGCGTCTGAGTTATTCAGCACAAGGCAAGCAGGATGAATATTTTAGCAAAGTTAACAAGACAACTCTTCTTGACATTCACACAGAAGGCAAATCCATTTTTTTTGGCTTAGATATCTAACTTTTTTCTGAGAATCTCAATGACCCGAGTGTGATCTTTTCAACACCCCAAAAATTCGTCACCCTCATATGTGGTACTAAGTCGGGTATGTATTTGTTTTCAGACACTCATGATGCATTTCATCTGACTTTTATGTGATCGATGTAAGACATTCATCCCAATTCTGCACCAGCAGAAGCCAGAGGAGATAAATCCAGATGAAAACAATGGCTAAAAATTATGATTACAAACTTATGAAAAAAGTCACTGACGCGCAGCATATCACGACCCCACTGCTCCTTGCTCTGATCACAAACATACAACAGACGTCGCAGTCAATGCTCGAAAAGAAGGCCTTGTGCTTTCTTTTTGTTAGCTTCCTTAATGTTGTTACGATCTTGCTACTGATGCTGTTGGCTTAAAATGTTGAATAAACTTAAAAAACGATCCATAAACGATTCCATCTATGATTACTGTCATAAACAAAGCAATGCTGTGTGACGTCAACAGTCGTCTTCTGTGCATGCGGATCACGCTGGAGCCCTTAGTTGTTCACACAGAAATGTGGTTGCTGTCGCATTTAATTATTGATATGAACGACCAAACAAAAAAATTTGGATTTCAACCCAAAACTGGCAACGAGACTCAAGACCAACTGTCTGAACATAACATTAGTTTGTTGCATAACAGCAGCAATTGTCAATAGGGTGTAACAAGATTTCGTCGTACCGGATATTGTGATGACTTCATAACATTTCTCATTGCGGTGACAGTTTTCTTGCGAGCACCAGCCAGTGAAGGCCATCATGGCTTTGCCTGATGAAGCTGTAATACAAGATTGTCCAACTATTCTTAAATCCATGGGGAGACGCTTAACATGTCAGCGCTGTAGGTTGTTCAGATGCTGAAGGAGGCAGAAAGCGTCACTAGAACAACCAACGACTGGACAACTAGGGGTGCGCTGAGCTACATCACAGTAACACACCATCAACAGCAACTGGGAAATGGTGAATGTTGTACTGCAGGTCATGCATAGTTGAACAACTGTCCTAAGGTCTGAAGAGATAAAAGAAATCCGAAAAGCAAGAGTCTGTTGTGCTTGAGATTAAAGTTGGAGAATAAAATCCTCTGTGCAGCATAAAGTAGATTTTTGAAGGTTTCTTGAAAGTAGTTTTAAAATCTCGTCTTGTTTTGTTCTTGCAGACTCAATATCGTGTCTCCTCTTGTAAGTTTTATGTATCATGGTTGTATAGCAGTTGACATCTGCAGTGGAAAATTATTTATGATGCTTGAACTTCTTCCTATGTTGCCATAGTAGAGCCACAAACGTCAATGTCGTTTAATTGGGTTTTATGTAACAGACCAATCCAAATAAGGATAATAAATGATTTTCCAAAAACAAATCTAAAAACTGTGGTATGGATGTAAATTCAGCTCCCCTGACTGATTGGTAGTAGTTATTTCCCTGCAATTAAATCTGCAAATCTTTTGAGGTACATTTCTAATGGCCTTGCTCATCTAAAGATTAAACATTTCCCCCATTTGCTAAATAGTTCAAGCTCAGTCAGAGCGGACGGACAGAATATTCAAACAGTTTTCAAGTCTTACCATTTGCTCTCAATTAGATGTAGGTCTAAACTTTCACAAGGTCTGTGTAGCACACAGATATGTTTCGATCTAAGCTATTTCATCGCAGCTCCAGCTGAACGTTTAGAGTCACTGCGGTGCTGGAAATTGAACAACACTCTAAGTCTCAAATCTTTTTCATCGAGGTTTGACTTTGTATTTAACTCAATCTCTTCATCCACTCGGTCAATCTGAACCGTTTCTCCTGAAGCAAGCACCTCCACACCATGACGCTGGTTTTGCACGTTTTGTTGTATTCAGGGTTAAGCTAAACCATAACTTCTCCATTTTTGGAAGATGGATTCAAAAGTGACGCTTGAGATGTTTAAAGTTTGCAATATTGCTTCAAGACTTTGCCAGAATCTTCTTAATGGCATGTCTGGTGACACTGGAGGATTTTATTCACTAATTTAGGTGAATTTTGTGTACCAGAGATTATGAATACATCTGTCAGAGACTGTGGCTGTTTGTATTTTCAACCAACAAACTTTAAAACTTAAAAGGCAAGACTACACAACAAAGTACTGTTTACTAATTTAAACAATAGTCTGGAGGACTTAGAGACTTAGTAGAATACAAAATCACCAAAAAAAAAAAAGAAAAGTAAGAGGAGATAAACAGAGAAGAAACTGCAGGAGTGTGCTGTGCATTCCCACTTTTTATTTTTTTTGTATCTTCCTCTGAAGTAACGCACTGTAATATTTAGAGCTTTTGTCACACTGATGCTACAAAAAAGCAGCCCGATGACTTTGGAAGACGGAAGAAAGACCCGGCCGTTCCCCGCCCTCGGGGCGACCAATCTAAAGTCGGGCCATCAATCTCCGGGCCCGGTGTGTCTCCACGTCGCCGTTTGGGGATTCGCCGTGAACGCAAGCTCTGATGAAACTTGATGCCAGGCAATTTTACTTTTCCACTTTGTATAATGAGCTAAAGTTGCGTGATTGTGTGATGCATTGCTTGTCAACTTAATTCCATACGATTGTGCACGTGTCCCAGCGAAAGCACTGGTCTGTGCCGCGTGCCGCACGTTTGAATGGCACCATGTGCTAAACCAGGGATGAAAGTAATTACATCCCTGGAATGAACCAGTGTAAAAACTTGAGGACGCAATTATGCTTCCATTGAATAACTCATCCTTCCTGGCAAGAGCTAATTGCATTAAAATGGATTGTGTGTATCCTCTAGCATGAAGCATTAAGATTAACGCCAGGACAGTTAATAGTGTGTCATTTCCAAACAACTGCCCCCTCACTCCCCACACCCTTCTCTCCCACCCCATCCCCTGTCTCTAATATAAGATTAGAAGCAGGGAGGGAGAAAAAAAAAAAAAAGGGGGGGAGTGCAGGAGGATAGAAAAACATATTCTGTCTCTCAGCATCTGCTCTCCCAGCTGGGAAAAGACCCGAGCGATTCATCAGGCTCCAACACCGCAGTCTACATGTATACAACTCACTCAAAGGTCACACTGTTAAAATACCAATCTGAAATTCTATGGCAATGTTGTTTTTTGTAGCGCCTTCCTTTTAAATAAAGCAAACCTTAAGGGCAAAGTGATTTACATGCAACACAGAAGGGTGTGGGCAGACATATGCATTCCTGCATTGTATATCTATTTGCTTTTGCTTAGAGGCCTGCGGCCATGAAGAGTCTCTTGACTTTTTTCCAGTTATCAAAACCCAGTGCAGAAATGATTTGATCTTATTTCAGAATAATCTAGAAAAACAAAACCAGAACAATCTCAGAATCTGCAGAGTTTAAAAATGCACACTGATGTGCATCATGGCTATTTCAAGCTGTTCACACCAAACTAATGCTGGTGCTACTGACATACAGGAGGCTGGGATCATTCATGTACAGAGTTCATGTTTCCAGTAATTTCTGTGCAGTGAAGTATGAGTGACAAAGTGTTTCAGTGGTGTCAAACTGGAACATTTGAGCAGCTTGCTTGTATGTTTACTCCACAGGACAGGCTCATTTCAGCAGTTTGTCCTTAACACACCCCACTTGGTGTTCAAACACTGCTACACAAAGTAACACTTTAAAAATGACTTTTTCATAGGATGATTTGTTTTGTTTATAGCAAGAGAAATACTGGTGGTGCAGTGAAAAAGTGACTATAAGGATTTCTAAGATTTTTTAAGCATTTTTAGCGTGCAAGGCCCCAACTTGTGATCTTTCTCTGGTCGCTTAGTGAACTATGTGGAAGAGCTACTAGCTTTTGTTGACAATGACACTCAACAGTGTAGTTACATTTTTCAACAGCTCACTGAAAATGAATAGTAGCTAACTTCAATTCTTCTTTAGTCAGTAAAATCCTTTAAAAATTGATTAAAAGTATGTGATTTTCAATATTAGTGAGGAGTTTAAGGTCACAACCACAGAGATGTTGAGAGATTTCTTTTTAAGTGTAAGTATTACATTTTGAGATATTGTTGTGGTCCATCCAAGAGGAAAAAGAATAGGCGAGTGCAGGACTATCAGAAGATAACATGAAGGCTTGATAAAGTGTCTCTGGTTTTGCTATTTTGAATCTTCAGTCTCTGTTACGAAACATGGCGGATATGGAAATATTTGGAAATCTCAGAGCAAAGGTGAAGATTTACGTTCTGAATGGGATATGTATACAAATAATACTGAAACCCTGTTTAACAGTGATTTCTTTTTTATTTTTTTCACGTACATCAGAGTTTAACTTGAATTGAATTCTTTTCATTCATAGTTGCTCCATCAGGGTGTTTCTATGGCGGCGATGAACAGGTTTGCATCAAATCTTTTGTACATGTGCCTTTAGGCTTACATCTGATCACAAGGCTACAACAGACGGTTTACATCGTTTTTCTTCACTTTAAACCAATCAGTGCCTCTTCAGATTTTATGGTTTTAGGCGTTTCGTAACAAACAGGCCCATAATTAACATAAAACCCATTTCAATAGAGCTACCGGGCTTTGTTTTTATTTTTCTCTTCTTTTTTTTTTAACAGCTTGCTTCATATCTGCATCTCGTTTCTATGAAATGCTTGAGTTTCATTTCTCGAGCACCAAATAACGCGTGTGTTCTCTTGTAGCACTCCCAAACGGCTCAACACGCTGTGTCATGGCTCGCTGTCAGCTGCCCAGCGCTCCACCAGGCAGCTAATGCCTTGAAGAAATGGGCTCCCGAGCTCAACAAATAATCCCTGCAGCACTCCTGTCCTCGCCTCCCTCCTCCGTTGCTGTCAGGACAAATTTAATGTGACACATATTCACAAGAACATGGTCGCTCGTAATTGTTCAGACCCGAGACGTGATAACGGTGGTTAGCCACTTGCGTGTAGCGGTGGCGCCACAAAACTTAGCGGGTCTGTACAAATTCTCGCTAATGGCTGCTGAGATGTGTTAAAAGAGAAACACAATTTCTCAGTTAAATGATGTGTAAAGCAGATCCCACACAGGGGATGTCGCGGTGTCTCTGTCTTTTTTTCCCTCCTTGCTCTGAGAAGGGCCATCTTAGACGTTGGCTTGTATTCCCTGAGCACTTTTACACCCATAAATACTGTATAAAAAGTATAGAAAAATATACCATGTGTATTATTAGCTGCAAAGGCTTTCTGTGATGTCGTGAGCAGCTTCTAACAAACCCTGATAAATAAAAGAAATGTGATCACAAGCGACTGACACAGACTCGCTGTAGTAATTAAACCAGCTGTCTGTTATTGACGGTTTCCGTGATTGTGGGAGTAAAACAACATTTCATTTAAATTTTACATTTACATTAAGTAAAATGTTTTTATGTATCACGTGTAAGACCATTAATTGCTGCTCAGCAATGATCTGGTTACAAACTGATCAGGTAATTCATTTCTGTAATTACTGAAGATGAACTACACTTTCATGCCACCGTCAAACAAAAATGTTGTGAGCAGATTTCACCATTAAGCAGTGCATTCAATCACTTTATCTGAAACTGATAGTTTGTGATGGAAAACGTAGACGTAGTCAGAAAATAATCATGTTACAAGTCAGAAAATTGTTAAATCTTTGAAAAAGCTGCCATTTGGTCTCCATGTGTTTTCAAGTGTCTTGAGCTGAATTTTGCATTTGTTTCAACTTCATCCATGTATTTCTTCAAAGAGCATTTATTGTATTTGTTGAGATCATTTCCTATGACAAAGTCCACCTGTAGTAGTATTAGCTATCCACAACATACTCTTTACTTTATCAGATTATGTATTAACTTACTTAGCACAAGGTTACGCCAGCTAACATCCGGTTTAATTTAAGGATTGGCCATAAAGTTATTGAAGACATGTACTGATTCATAAATTATTTATTCACTATGAATTGTGTTATTCAAAATTTGTTTATTTAGACCTAATAAAGTTTGAGCTTTGTTTATCTAATGTTAGCATTTTTAATGTAAGCTACATGCCCATGCAGTTCTTAGCACTGCAAAGATAAACCAAGTAGCTGTTGTAATTGAATACATACAAATAGTTGATTTTAAGCCAAACATTGCAAAACTACTGGACGGAAAAGCATAAGCTGTTTCAACCAACACAGTGAGGGCTGAGGGATAAACAATGTTTTATTCAAATCATTCGGTGTTATTCAGACAGGATGACCCCTGCTCTGTCACTGGCACAGTGACCACTATTCAGATCAACCATTGTTGATTTTCAGACTTTTCACAATTCACTTATTATTGTTAAATACCAGATGTAATCCAGCACCTCCTTCTTTTTTCTTTTTTTTTGTGCTCTCAGTTGCATCTAGTCGCTGTCGTGTGCCTGCAAAACCGAGTTGAGACATTTTCTGTTCTGTCAGCAGGAATCAGTCAACGCTGTCACGAGACGAGGCGGGACACAGTGCCACTACAGCAATGTATAATGAATATGTTTATAATCTAACTGCATATGCCGATGTATTATTCATCAATTCTGTATTTACATGCAGACGGCGCTCCTCTGACTGTTTTGGTGCGACTGCTCCAGGCTAAAGCTGACTTCTGACTGCTCAAGCTGCTGGGTTAAAGAAGTACCAGTCCAGCTACAGACCTCTGCCATCTCTACTTTAAAAAAAATATAATTTGGGAAGGACTGGGGATATTTTACATCTTGGACGTCTGCTTATGTATGCCTGCATTTATTACAATAAACAAAACATGCAGAAAACAGAAAACAACAACTAATGCTAGAAGACTATAAAATTTAGTTTTTTAACAACCTAAAGCTAAATTCAACCTCGAACAAAAAGTTGTGCATCCTGCATGCAGCCTGACTTTCCTAGACCTCAGCCTGTAGTGTCCCACTTGAAAACGCAACTAAACTCTGATGGTGGAACCTACTGACAGTAATGATTCCTTTAGTAATAATATCTCAGCTGGATGATAACACATTAAAACCACAAACTCTAACATGCAAGAACATTTAAAAAATTAGGATGCTGTGAAAAAGTTCAGTATGTATACCAACTCATTTAAAAAAAAGAGAAACTAATGTTACGTAAATCCATTAAAAATAGAGTGAAATATTTCAAGCTTCTATTTCTTGCAATTTTATTGATTACAGGTGAATAATGAAAATCACAGATTTGCAAGAAATAGGTTCACTTCTTGACTGAGCATGAAGTTATAACATAGAGAGACAATAAGTATTTCTATACTGGAGGATCATTTTCTGACACACTTAAATTTGGGTTTTTATCATCTGTGAGTAAAATTATTACAATTATAAAATAGACATTAAATATTTCACTCTTTTGTGTAAACAATCTGAGAGGTTATTATTATTATTATTTTGTATTTTTTTCTCCCTCTTCATTATTCTATTGTGTTATCATTTTTGTGCAGCACTTTGGTGCAGTTTTAAACCTGTTTTTAAAAGTGACATATAAATAAATTAGAAGTTTCACTTTAAGAATAAACAGACAAAATATCTATTTCTTCACAATATTCAAGCCATTTATTTTTTTTTTAGATGTACCTGTATTGTTTTCTGGGGTTGTTGAACAATAACTTGAACTTAAAACGTCCAACATCGCTATAAACCTTCATATGAGTACTTATTTCAAGATAACACAGAGAAAATAACACACAGTGAGAGGAAGTAGGACTTCCTCAGCAAATTACATGAACGGCTGACACCTTGAAAAGGAGAGAAGCAGGAAAATGGAAGTTTAGTTGGGTTTTTTTTCCCCTCTGCGTTGATTTAAACAATCTGACAGCAATCGCGCCCAAGCTGACCCTTCGAAACAAGCGCTGTAAGCTTTGGGCAAGCATAGAGACTGATGTAATGATTTCAGGAGAAGATGCTTGCAGCCAACAACATGCCACTTTCATGTGGCTGCGGTGCAAAGGCGCGTGCGCAAGTCTGTGTGTGAATGCGCCTCTGTGGGCGAGAAGCAGCCAAACTTTGAAGCGATTAAGAAGATCCTGTACCGGGTGAGGGGAGATTGCG
The DNA here is from genome assembly GCA_903066825.1 of Alfaro cultratus. Lineage (NCBI taxonomy): Eukaryota > Metazoa > Chordata > Actinopteri > Cyprinodontiformes > Poeciliidae > Alfaro > Alfaro cultratus. The sequence goes on from CAEFZX010009989.1 coordinate 56,240, forward strand.
TGGTCTCGGTATCGATTTGACTCCCGGGTTTTCCCGCTGCTATTTATTGGCCCTTGACTTTGCTTTTGTGCTCAGGAGGCTCCTGCAGAGTCCTGACTGCCAGCTTGACAGACTGAGATTCCTGAACTCGCAGCAGGACGTCGTCCCACCCAGTAAACCCCCGCAGGAGCACACACCCGCTCTGGAAAAGTGTTAAAAACGTATGTGTGTGGCATGGGGTCCAACGGCTGCCTTCCTGACTAGGAACATTTTGATGTGTGTGGGTGTGCATGAATATGCGTGCGTGTGTGTGCTTGTGCTGAACTCACATTGACCGATGTGGTGTGATGGGGGCGAAATCTAAAAAGCTGCGGGGGGAGTAAGAGCGAATTAATCGAAGCGAGCTAGCAGACTGATCCCTCTGTAGTGGCAGACAGTAACAGACAGCCTTTGAGCTCAGCCTCTTCAATAAATGTATCTGAGAATATGCCAGTGTTTGGAATATGGCATAATTTTTGCCGGCATCGCTGGAATTTCACTGCTCCATACGGTTAATAAATAATTTAAACCCGTCAAGACAAATCCATTAAAGCAGTGTGATAACCCAAAGTTAAAGTAAAAGTCTGAAGAGATCTCTTAAACAAGCCGAGACAGAACCCTCCTGTCTTAAGGCAAAGAAAAAACAAACAAAAAAACAAAAAAAACTGTTTTCTTGTATTTTTCTTTGCACCTCTGAAAACAGGAAAGTAAATTCCTTCTCCTCTCCTCTCCCACACGCTGCCTTTTAGAGAAGGAAACCCATTAGGCGTGGGACAAATAGCTGATGGGACAGGAAGGGCTCAATAATTCAGCAGCCATTGTTTCCTCTGATGTGCACCGCGCTCTCAATTGACCTCTGCTCCTCTGTTGTTTTCTCCTCTACCGTCTTGATGGATCCCCCTTCAAGTGCGAGACAACATAGGAGGACTCCAAAGACCTTAGGAATAAAAATAAAAGCATGGCTGCAGGCGGCGACTGCACCGACTGCATTATGTATAAACGCGCATGCATGCATGCATGTCAGCCAAAATGAAGCAAACACAGGGAAGAGGCGCACAAAAAAATAATAAAAAAAGGAAATCGCAGTGGACTTTCCACATAAATCTACTTCTATCTATTTATTAAGGACGAGCGAGCCTCTGCCTCACGGCTTAACTGTCACTCACTGATGAATTAATTACTTGAGCACCGCTAGTCTCCCCACTATAGCTACAGGGCTATCTGCGCCATGCAATGAACTTGCTTCCACACAGTGACTGGCAAAAATAGTCTAATCGCTTGATATTTTTCCCCCCCCATTTTGTCACATTACAACCTTAAAAGTTAGGATTTTATATGACAAACTGACCAAAGTAGGGAATAGCTGTGAGTAAAACTGAAAACTTTTCTCTGATGCTCTTAACTACTAATCTGGAGAGCCAACTGTCTCCAGAAGTCACCCAAAATCATTTAATAATTGATTTTTATTATCAATTAATAAAAATCTGTTGTGTAAACCGCCCCACAGGTTTTTAGTGGTAAACAAACAACGTTAATACCTGACAGGAAGGGGGTAAAGGTGTGAAGAGGTTTAAAGAAGGGTTAGGGTTCAAAACTTCCCCTCAGGATCTGTATGGCTTTCTGGGCATTGGTCTAAATCCAGTGAAAACACTGTAGCAAGACTGAGAATTGACGATCACTTATCACTTTTCATCCAGTAGGCCTGAGCTTACGCTATTTTGCCAAGAAATGGCAGAGATGTCAGTCTCTCAGTGTTCAAAGCTGCTGACATATTCAAAAGACTTTTAACTCTAATTGCAGAAAAAGTCTCATCTGCTCAGTTCAGTTCAATTCAGTTTCCTTACACACTGCCAAATCTCAACAATAAACAAGATTCAATTTATATACAGAAACATCTAGTGTTCAATCGAGCAATGCGGAGATGTTCAAGAAGTTTCGACTCAAAGAGGCGAACCACAAAAGCACTCCATGCTTTTCAGATTTTCAACTATCAGGGTGAAGGAAAACAACACATGGGTCTGTTTTTTTTTTTAGAGTTTTGCTTATGTGATGAAATCTCACAGATCTAGAACTGTGATGAAAAAGTCATGAACAGGTGTTTTCCCTTTTTTTCCAACTGGACTTTCTATGTCTTTTGTTCAACAGTATCTTTCTGTTTACAGCCCTTTCATTAAGCCCGCATTTATGAAGTGCAGGACACACTGGCCCACAGTGGTACTTCCCTGGTGAAAAGTGCTAATAATATACTCCATCTTCCACTGAAAATGTCATCTGAAGCTGTGGAGTTTGTAGGTGTTGATGATTTCTTCAGTTTAGCAGAGACATGGGCATGAACAGAGATGCGAGTGTGCGTTAAGGTATTGAGTTCGCATTCACAAGAAAGATGACCGTTAATTTGCAAGACAAAGGGGCTCACCTCATGCCCTTTAAAGCGACTGCGATGAGCAGAGGCATTCAGATACAGCTTCTATTTTCACACTGTTATCCAACAGCCATAATTGCCTGCTGACAACTTCGACCAAATTAGGGGCTGCCGCGCAAGAATCAGCTCTAATTACTGTTTGGATGATTCGTTCTTGTAACATTTGGCCCTGGGAAACGAGGAGAAATGCTTACCCCCGACATGGAAATTGGGAAACTGAGGGATGCCTCTATAGCATGGTGTTTTGTTTATAATTTCCTTTGTGAGCATAAAGAAAACTAGTTTTTTGTGCTGCTTAAGATAAGAACTGCGGGTTAAGCTGAGGTTCTATTAAAGAGTATTAAAGGAAAACAATGTTAACCTCTGAAGTTCTCCACTTGTCCTTCAAGTTATGTTATTCATTCAGCTTGTGATAGCAAAATCTTATCAGCCAACTGAGTGTGATTCAGCATGGGGCAACTGTAATTATTGTGTTGAGTAATTATCTTTTTTTCTCCAGAAGGACTAGATTAATCCATCATATTGATGCCCCGCAAAGATTCCGATGGGAGAGCAAACGTTGGAGGAATACTAGTGGGGCTCAAAAAATTTTAATATTGAGGAAAAGTGCAATATTTCTTGCCCGTCAGAAATTGAAATAGTCATTTTGTAAAGTAAGCACAGAGTAAAACATTTGCGGCTTTTTTAATTTTTTGGATGCTTATAGATTTTGGGTTACGGGTAAAGAAAACCCAAAATTCAGCATCAAAAACGGATGTTTTAAGCACAAACGTCAGGCTTCTGAAAAGTATGTACATATCTATCCACTCATTACTTAGTTGGGTCTCCTTTTGAATGAATTACTGCACCGATGTACCATGGAGTAGAGACGACCAACCAGCGGCACTGCGTAGGTCTAATGGAAGCTCAGGTTGCTTCAGGTCATCACCCTTGTTGGGTCTGGTGACTCTCATCTTCCTCTAGACAACAGATCATAGATTCTCTATGGGGCTCAGTTCCCTGGCCAATCAAGAACCGGATCACCATGGCCATTGAACCAGCTTTTGGTAAATTTGTCAGTACCATTTCCTGATGGAAAATAAATCAGCATCTTCATACAGCTTGTCAGCAAATGGAAGTGCTCTTCCTTCCAGTCAAAGTTTCTTAATATGCTTGGATAAAGAACTTTGTGAAAAACCATTAAATGACCTTTTCAGGCTTACTCTTCTTGTGAAGGTTGTCAGTGACCGTCTGCTGGACCTCTGTCCCCATGATTGTGCAGCCTACTGATGCAGAGTCAGAGTCCGTTTAAAAGCTCCGAAAACCTTTGCAGGTGTTTTGACTTAATTAGCTGATTAGGACGTGACAACACGAGTTTCCAGTAAATCTTTTCCACAGTATTCCAATTTTATGAGACACTGAATTTTGGGTTTTCATTATCTGCAGCCGTTATCATCAAAGTTACAAGGAACGACGGCTAAGAACGTAACATTCTGATGATTCCAGCTATCTGAGTTTCACTTTTTGAGATGACCGGCAAGAAATCTTGCACTTTTATGTAATATTCAATTTTTATTTAATTGTTTTGTAATTGGCTAGTATTTACTCTCAAACAGTTCCTGAATCTTTGAATCTGAGCCGCAGTCTGAACCTCTTTCTCCCTTTGTTTCCTTTTTACCGTTTAGTGTGAGGCTCATTTGATTTCAGGGATTACGTAACGTCTCAATAAAGTTAGAATATCACGTAAAAGTGTGCTCACAAGCTGAAAGTTAAAATCACTGAAGTTTAGAGCTCTATGCTCTGGAAGATAACACAAAGACATGTCTCAGCTCTTGTCTAGCCATGGCCAATTGGATTACGTGAAGCGATAATAAACTAGAAACGTGAAAGTCTCTGTGTAGCACCAACATGCGTTAGGCAGATTAAAAGCCTCGTTCATCTCGTAGAATCACAACAAGGGCAAAAAAAAAAGGAAGCTAAACGGGGAAGAGGAAAATCCTTTTAAGCGCTGACTGTTCCTTTTGTGGCAATAAGCCTTCCTACCGCCACTTGGCTCACAATACATAATGTAAAACTAGCTGGCTATGCTATCATCAAAAGGTGATGCATGATAAATGGAAACGCTGCTGTGCTCTCAAAAGGCTGCAGGAAGAGGAGGAGAGGAAGTCGCTAAGCCCTGCAGACAGCATCTTAACTTCCTCATCGCTGTACCGTTAAAGATTTGTCCTTCCTTCCTTTCCTGCGGGAACCATCAGCGGGACAGGGTCAAATTCTCTATAAGTGTTTTCTCAACTCACATGAATACAAACCTATTACGCCTGAGTGAGAAGAGAACAAATCTAACAGCACAATGGCAGACAGTGCCGCATGCTTCATCAAACACGCTGAATGTCTGAGCTGAATGAAGCTGAATGAGCTCTGATGAACTATCAGAACCCCAAGGCAGCGGAGAAAGAGGTACATCTCTGCAAGTGATTACCAGCAGCTGAAAAACATTAGCAGTCACGCAATGAACTTTTTCTAAAATGTTTTAATGACAACCGCAAACGTCGGTGCATCTTAAGATATCAAGTGACAGGCCAGCAAAAAGGCAGCAGATAATTATGAGTTACAAGGAAAAGATTAGCAAGGTTTGCTAATTTTTAGGGCTGCAACTACTTTTGATTAATGTATTGATTTTCCTGACGATTATTTGATTAATCACTGAATAACACAAGACAGGTTAATCGTAAAGTTATAGAGAAACTTTAAGTTAGGGTTTGGTTGTAAAACAATATTCCAAACTTTTAAGATGTTCCGAGTTCAATCCATCATTGGAAAATGGAAAGAGCGCAGCACAACTCAAAACCTACCAAGACATGGATGTCGACCTAAGTTGACAAACCGGGCAAGGAGACCATTAATCAGAGAAGCAGCTGTGGGTCTGTGACAACTTTGAAGGACTGGCAGAGACTCACAGTTCGGGTGGGAGAATCTGCTGACAGAATGACTGTCACTGTAGTTACGACATTACATAATTCAACCTTGTATGGAGAATCGCCAAGAAGAAAAAAACATTTATGAAAGAAAGTCATTAGTAGAGCTGTTTGCATGAAGAAGTTGCTCTAGTTCTATGAGACCAAAGTTAAACTTTACCTGTCATTCAGACTGGCAGGCTGGTACGAATGGAGAGGAACAGCATTCCCTGACAAAAAATCTGTTGAAGACCGCAAAATATTTGAGTCTAGGGTGGAGTTCCAGCTTTCAGCAGCCAGAACTGCAATGGGACGGTTTAGATCAAAGCATGTTCGTGTGACAGAAGGACCCAGTCACAGCAGATCTAAACCCAGCAGAAAATGTGGCAAAACAAGAAAATTGCTGTTAACTGATGCTTTTCATCCACTCTGAGTGAGCTTGAGTTATGTTGAAAAGAAGAATAGGGAAAGAAATATCTCTAAATAAGCAAAGCTGGCAGAAGCATAACCCAAAAAACTTGCTAAGCTACTGCAGCAAACGGTGGGTTTACAAAGTATTGACTCAGAGGGACTGAATTCAAAACCATGTAGCATTTTCATAACAATTGACAATTTTGCATAATGTGTGTTGGTTTATTATGTAAGCAAATAAAACACATTTCAGTGTGTGATTGCAGCATGACAGAATGTGAAGGGATTCAGGGTTAATAACAGTCCTGCGACGCACTGTAGCATGATTTTTCAAAGCCGCTTTATATAACAGTATATCAACATCGAGCCAAGATAATAAAGAAAGAAATAGATGTAGCTGCAACCTTAGACACACACCTACAGCATCTCATCCCCCACAGGCACCCTGGCTGTGTAGGTTTCCACCACCACATCCTATTTTGTTCTATACTGTAATTGGAAAACCGGCAAACGCATACTGGGAAGCATGACCGTGCAGGTCACAAGAAGGCATCCGGAAATGAGGTTTGTTTTTTTTGTTGTTGTTTTGTTTTTTTTAACCCCCCTTCCATTTTTTTGGTAGCAGGGACTACACCACAAACAGGAGCAAAGGGGGACACTACTTCTTCTTCCCACTCAGCCCTCCGGAGTCTTCCCACGTCTGTCCCGAACTGTCGTCTCGTGGGCACGCTAAAGTTTAACGCTGATGAAAGCGGACTGACATCATGAGAAATTAATGTTACATGTACAGAGTGCTACTGCGGCGTGGCGAGGAGGAATTTAGATCTTTAACTTTTCTTTTGGGGATCTGGATGACGGCTGTGTGTTTGCGTGTGTGTGGGAGGTCTGTAATGCGAATCAGTGTGTGCGAAGGTGAACGTCTCAGGAATGTCTAAAAAGTTCAACTTTATTCTCAAAACACAACGTGCTGCGATGTGACGATGCCACACGACGGTTATGTGTGTGTTTGTTCTGAAAATGTATGGATTCATTAGTGCAGCGATCCTGGCCAAATCTACGCCTATAATCTCTGTAGATTAATTAGTGCAGAGACATCTCCACCTCCTTACTTTGTTCTCGTTATATGCCAGATCTTTAATTAGCCAAGATGCTTTCTGCTCTGTTTTATCTACACTGTCAAATGTTTTTTGTTTTTTTTTTCCTCTCTCTTCACTCCATGCAGAGTCAGCCAGCCCAGAACACAAACAGTTAAAGCTACCTGCTAAACATGAGCCCGAAGCCCTAATTCGTGAGGCCGGACCTCATTTCACAGAGGAATACTGCAAGTTTTTCCTGTTGAGTAGCTACAGCGCCGGACTTAATTGGTGCTGCAGCTGAGCTGCCCACCGTCAGCATTCAGCAGAGGAGATCTGAGGGTTGACTTCTTTGTTCTGCTTGCTAATTAGTGTGTATACAGACCCCAGACTGGGACACAAGTTTTGTGAAAATCATTATCATTAGGAGCAGAAGTCTCACAATAGATGATTATTTTGCACAGCGCTCCACTCTGCACAAGCCTGACGTCTTATTTCCTCTGACAGGTACAGGTTCAATATGTACATGCACCCAGCTTCAGAGAGACGTTAACATGCACTATTCATGTGCTTGAATTTCATTGTAATAATGGATTTGAACTGGGTTTTTCCTTCTTTTTTTTTTTTTTTTTTTGAATAATTATGCAACCTGCAGCTGCAATGGCTTTAACATACAGGAAAAGTTATAATTCATTTTGGATTTACCTTATAGCCCACTTGGGTTGCACAATGAATCAACAACAATATGTGTTTATGTTTTTTGTTTTTTTTATGTTTTCAAAATGTAAAGCATTTTGAAGCATTTGAGTCAAATGTTCCATACAAATAAACTTGATTGATATGTATCTGAACAGACATGTGATCGATATCAATAAATAATACATCTGATAGACTTTATAATAATTTCACTGAACTCTGATCCATCACTGCACAGCATTCTGGGGGAAGTAGGCAGAGGAGAAGCTAATGGGGCGTTCACATCAAACGTATTTCCCGCATATGGTTTACATTCAAACTCTATGTTGGCGGCGCGTCAAGGACACAATGTGATGCATTTGGAGCGTTTTGAGCGTCTGACGAATCAGGCGCGTCCAGCGCGTCTGACAAATAGGCCGATTTAGACGTGTCTGTCACACCCTCGATGAGCCCGAAGCACTTTAAAATGGCCATGTAATGGTTCGAGTTTGATTCAGACCCAAAACTTAGTCCTTACCACATGAAAAGCTAAAGA
>CAEFZX010009990.1:0-29551 GCA_903066825.1 Alfaro cultratus
TTTCTGCCCCCCCCCCCCCTGCTTCCCAAATACTTCCCCCACCCCCGTGGTTCCCAAAGACTTTCTGCCCCCCCAAGTGGTTCCCAAAGAATTTCTGCCCCCCCCCCCAGTGGTTCCCAAAGACTTTCTGCTCCCCAGTGGTTCCCAAAGACTTTCTGCCCCCCCCCAATGGTTCCCAAAGACTTTCTGCCCCCCACCAGTGGTTCCCAAAGACTTTCTGTGCCTCAGTGGTTCCCAAAGACTTTCTGGGCCCCCCAATGGTTCCCAAAGACTTTTGTCCCGCCATAGGAATGAATTGAGTTTAGGGTAAAGGTCAGGGTTAAGCTATAGAAATGAATGAAACATGAATGGAAGTCAATGCAAAGCCCCTGTGAAGGTAGAAAGACATAATGTAGGCGTGTGTGTGTGTGTGTAACACATGTGGCACCAACACACAGCCATGTTGGTTCCCATGCCTTATTAATTTCAGGTTTTATGGAGTGTAATCCTGCAGCCAGTGGTGCGGTACAGGTATGCAGGTCTGTGTCAGTGGGTGCCGTTACCGCTAACGAAGGTGACCAAACACGCCCACACACACTCTGGCCGCCTGCTGTTTTAGGAGTCTTGGGTTTGTAGGAGCAGACCGAGGCGTCTCACTGGTCCCTGGCAGTCGTCCAGCAGCCAATCACGGAGCTTTGCCAATTAGAGCTCAGCGTACGGCAGGCAGAACATTTTAAAAGACTGCTTCGTGTGTGTACAATATGTAATACTGCCATTGTAAAGTGTGTGTTTTCAGAGCTTGTTTGTTGTCATTTTATGTGGTTATGAGCGTGTGCTGACTGTACTCATGGCAGTCGCCCAACTGGACATTTACCCATTAAGATAACAACCCTGCTGCACTGCCAAAACTATTAAAGAGCAGTTCTAAGGTGGATGTGTGTGTTTTCTACTTGTGGCTTTTATAATAGTCCCAGTGGTTGATTTAGCACTACCCCCCTGGTAGTGTGTGTTTTTATAGTGGCTCTAATAACTAATAAGAGGTTCCCAATACTGCAGTTGAAATTAATCTGACCATTCCAACCACAAGCTGCCTTTTCTTTTTTCAGCTTTTTGTCCTGGTTGATTATATTCCCTTTCATCATGCCAGCAGTTGTTTTTAATTTAGTTCTATTTCTAAAAGTTCATTTTCAGGGCAAACTTACTTTTCTTTTCTTTTTTTTAAGCTAGCAAAGCAACATGGTAACTTATCTTTAAATATGTTCTGTCAGATTTTACTTTACATTTTGATTCTTCCTGACCATTTGTTTCAATCGACAATGAGACATCAAGATGAGTGAACCTTTTAAATAGCTTGGTAACATTTTACCAATAATCATTTCAATAAGTTTTTTTCCTTTATTGATACAAAACAATACACCAGTTTAAATAATATATGTGAAAGTTTATTTTTACTTTTATTCCGCTAAACTAGACGTTTTACCTGGTTTTGGCTTGCTATTTATTTATATGCTCCTTATTAGCTAGCTAGCTACGTAGCTAGCTTCCTCTGTAGTCACAAAGCTAGTGAGCTGTATAATAACCTAGCTAGGTGAATACTACTAATTTGTCTCCAAAGCAACGGCCCGGCGCTGGGAACTCAAGTTAAACACGACTTATAACGTTGTTACAAGTCTTTTGCTGTAAACTACTGTTCGCACGACAAGACAAGAATTATGTTTCTCTACATTTTATGACTTCAACCAGCTAGCAGCCATGTTGGATTGCACACAGCTACGACCTTCCAAGTCTGAATTCCTACATCATGCGATAATCTTGTTGCTTTTCCGACTGGGAAAAATTAAACTAAAGCGCACCATATTTATATCTTCTAAGCTAATAAGGTACATATCTAACTGTTTACATATCGGCCTTGTTTTAGTTTAGTTTTGGTTTATAGCAGTGCCTGAAGTGGGGGGGAAAAGTGCAGGTACTCAAAAATATCGCACATATTTCTGTCCCATTTTTTCTCTAGATCGATCTATAGATCAATAATTTTATTGTACAGAACAAGAACAAAAGAACAAAGCCAAATTCAAAGTGGAGCCACTTTTATTAACGTTCTGGCTTTAAAGCAGAATCTTACCAAAGTAATTGATTTTTTGAACACTTATCAGAATATTTTCTTTTATGTAAGCTTAGACACCACCACCCAGAGAATCCCTTTGTAACTTTTCATTGCTTCTCTTTATTTGTCCACTGTAATGTAATGTTTGTTTATTGTGTACACCTGATATGTTGAAGCACCGCAAATCCTGAGGTGTAAAAAAATTTAAATCTAATACATTTTAAATGTTACAGCTCTGAATAGCAAGTTATATACAGCAACTGACCAAAAAACGATATTTATTTAATATTTTTTAGTTTTTCATAGACTGACTGTATGGATATATATTCTAGTCTATTACCAGGCAGATGTATACAGACGTGTAGTTAGCGATTTTTGACGTGTCTGTTTTCTCACAGGTTTTTCTTGTCGAACCATCAATGAATAGAGGCCACTCGGGCCAAAAGAAATTTTAAAAACAGAAGCAAATGGATACTTTCATTTGTACTTAGTGTTAAGTGTTGAATTAATTGCATTACTTTGCAGAGCCACTCTGGTAACCACAATATAAATACAGAGCAAATTGCCTGGCAATAAGCACGGTTCATTCTCTAATTGTTACAGATTCTTTCTAGATGCGATCACATATTTTATTGCTTTCCAATGGTGATTTAATGAGGATTAATACATTTTTTTCTTGTTTTCTTGTTCTTTTGCTCTCCCAGTTGTTCACGTATGCCAAAAACTCTCCAAAAGCAGACACACGTAAAGTATAAATCACTAAAAATGTAATATCCATACATATAATTGATTTTAAACCTGAGTCAAGAAACTGAAAAGAAAATCTGCTACACACACACACACACACACACACATTCCTACTGACTGTTTAAGAGCATTTATATAAAAAGGGAGGAAAGAATAAATAAATCTATTCAGTAGCTGGAAAGCAGTCAAGTCTTTAGTTTGAGAGCTCCACATAGACACGTTCAATCCTTCGTACAAACTCGGCTCACCGGCACCAACACAAACAAAAGGGCAGAACAAAAATCATCTGAGTAAAAATACAGCACAGACTGCCAAGGCTACGGTCCTCCCTTTTTACAAAAATAAATCCTAGCGAAGAGTATGAACGATGCGTGTGCATGTTGACACACTCGTGGGCGGCCGTCTAAGTGCTGCCTTTGTTTTCCATCCCACTTAAAAAGGTCAGACCCCAAGGGAGTCATTATATCACCCCCTGATATTAATGCCTATGAGCCGAGAAGATTACGCGAGTGTGTCAGCAATAAGTTTCTCCTAATGGAACTTGTCTGAGAAGTGTAGATTGTAATTTTTGACAAAGTGTTGGTTTTTGTACGTTTACATGCTCAGTTTGGGGGTAATTGGAGGGCTTAGAGCGGGCCGGGTGAGGTTCTGCAGAGTTTGTCCGGAGCTCTAGGTGTGTTTGTTCAGTTGTTTCACGGAAAAATACTTAGCACGAAAATGACTTGATGCCCTTTTGACAAAGTTAAGCAACTGCATTTAAGGAATTTCTCTTTTAATATGGGGCTGAGAAGGAAGGTCAGATTTCTGTCGTTTGGAAAGTATGATGTTTTAGAGTAATTAGACGGAGCAGGAATTGAACTGGCAACCCACTGATTGTGGAAAAACAAACAGAACCCTCTCCACAATCATCCCAAGTACGACTCAGAGGTGAAGCTAACAGCTAACTGGTATCTGGAGTCAAACTACCTACTACTCTCAATGCTACTCAGAGGTCAAGCTAACTGGTATCTGGTATCTGGAGTCAAACTACCTACTACTCTCAATGCTACTCAGAGGTCAAGCTAACTGGTATCTGGAGTCAAACTACCTTCTGCTTCTGCTCAAGTTTCCAGGTGCTTGTAGTTTGTTGGAGTTGTTTTTAAATCAAAAGTGCAAAGTAAATTTATTGTAAATCTTTTAGTTAAAAGTTTGACTGTACCTATTTCCTGTACAGTATTCACAGATTTTGGGGTGGTAGCGTATGAGTAGCACAAACCACACACGGAGGCCTTAGTCTTCGATGCAGACATCATAGGTTCGATTCCTGGACTGACAACCTTTGCTGCATGTCTTCCCCTTTCTCGTTATCCATTTTCCTGTTGGACTACTTTCAAATTAAGGCCACTAGAGCCAATAATACTAAAAAAGTTTAAAAATAAAAAAAAATATTCAGAATTTTCCATAGACCATATCTAAAAGGTGAGAAGGAAGATGCAGCTTGAGGAGCTGAAGTACACAATGACATTTGACATGATATATAATTACCTTTTAATAGATTGTCCAAGATTTCAGGACAATCTTGGCGGAAATTGGCTGGGGAACTTATATTTGATTATCTTGAACTTGTCTTCAAAAGATGTTAGCAAATCTATGATTAGCTACTAGCTCATCTTTAAATATCTTTCCCTTGCCTTTGTATGTCAACATATCTATGAGTATATATTAACTAGCATGCCATTAGCTTTAACTTGCCTTTTGTTAGCATATTTATTATTAGCAATTAGCTAGAATTTAAGTAGCCTTAACTTGCCTTCTTATGTTAGCATATCTGTGGTTATCTATTATCTTGACTTTAATTAGCTTTACCTAATACCTATGACTGGCTGTTAGCTTGTCTTCAACTAGGTTTAACATGCATTTTTATGTTAGCATGCCTATCAGTAGCCATTAGCTTGTCTTTAATTGGCTTCTAACTTGTCTGATCATCTGCTAGTTTGTCTTCAGTTTCTTTTCCATTAACTTTAAATTGTGTTCTTAGCGACTCATAACCTTTACACATAAACCAAAAACAAACTCAAACCAAATAAACAGTTTCAACATGAAGTATTACCCTTTACTTTTTAGTATCAAGCAGTTCAACATCACAATCCAAAAACATGACGCATGTCTGAAACACAATAATATTCTGCCGTTTATCGATCTTTTTCTCCACTGAGAAGACATTTTCTAAATTTAACACAGCTTTAAGTATCACTTAAATCAGCATGGATAAATGAGAGGAATTCCTGCTGACATTCTCACTTTGTGAACGTTTTTTTCCAGAATCATTGTTTGGCTTGTCACATGGGTCAAACCTAAAAGCTTTGGGGCAGGAGACAGTGGTTCTAACAGCCAGGTGAAACCACTTCTTCAGGCGATGTAAATGAAGGAGCAAGCAGGGTTTTCATTATAGTTTAAGAGTCGCCCCTGTTATGTTTTTACAGGCTAGTACGCTACAATATAACCTTTCTCTGCAGTCGGTGAATGGGAGCCATATGGAAAACACTGTACTGTACCTAAGCTGTGATTTTAGTAACAGACAGGGTATTGTACTGAAGCGATGGAGACGGGGAAAGAGCAGTAGACACGGAAATGAGTAGATCATTGCAGAACTCAGTACTGTCGTCATAATAAGCTTAAAATATGCTTCAATAAAAATACTTTTTGATTTAGCTGCAGTTGGACACTTGTCCTGTTTTACCTAAAGCTATCTTTTCTTTCTTTTTGCTGGCATGAAGTAGTTCAAATGAGTGACGTCATTGTCCTGTCGGAAGAGAAACCTCCATCCCAGTCTTAAATGGTTTTCAGCCTCTAAGAGGAGACACAAATACAATTATTTTGTTTCACAATAGAGTGAAATGTTACCTTTGTGATTGACAGAAAGCAAAAAAGAAAAACAAACAATAGCATATAACTTGGAATAGAGAAACCACAGTGTTTTTGTATTCATGTTTCAGTCAATCATGGTTTAAATATTTAAAAATGTTCTTGATTTCACAAATAAACCCATTTATACCAACTGAAGATGAGGATGGATAAAGGGGAGACATTATGCAAAATTCACATTTCATATGTTTTTTTATTCTTTTCATTTGGATTTCAACTGCTTCTAAAAACAGCAGTTAACTTATGTTTTTTATGTTTTTTAACTAAAAAACATAAGTTAATGTTTTTTAGTGTCTGAAAGAAATCCTTCCTTTTTTGGATTCATTTATAGTCAATAAGCGTTAAATTAATGTTTTTGGTGTCTGGAAACGAGGAGTTTCAAAAGCAGCAGGCACTGGGCCGTTACTTAGCAACCCCAGCCAAGTCCAGCCCGTTACCTAGCAACCTAATCAGAGTTCTGGCATATTTGGTCAGCTGATTTTACCGCTGTATGTGCTGTACAATGACTGCTGGAAAAGACAAATGTTTTGTTGTTGACTTACCGTCCAGAAACCACCTACTGCATTCTTGTTGATTGCACAGGAGGCTCTACTAGTACTTTTCAAAGATGTCCAGTTGTATAATTGCACATCTGTTTGCAGCCATTTTCACTTGGGAATGTAAACGTTGAGTTGGAGGCATTTCATAAAGCAGCTTATTTGGATTTAAAGTGACAGAACACCCTAAAACAGACTAAAATCTCATTATCTAAGAACAATTTTGAGCATAAAATGTAACAAACATGTTTTGTATAGACCATAAATCCATGCTAACCTGTTCAAGGAAGCTTCATAGGTCAACTTTAAAGCATTAAGCAGCAGCAAACTCATAAAACCCATCCCTGGCTGCAGACTCGGGGATTTCATGGAGTTGTGGTAAACATAAATTGGACCAGGAATAAATTAAAAATCTCTCCACAGATGAACTAAATTTAATCGAGACTGTAAGCAGTGGAAAAGCGAGGAGAGGAAAAGAGCTGAGGTTGAACTCTTGCGGTTTATTCAGAAGAATGACAGAAGAAAGGAAAAGAAACTCTGCCTCTGCATTGATTAGAGCGATTACCAAATGGAGGCTGACGCATGATTGGCAGGGAAATCTCTGAATCTCAGAAATGTCTTTCCTGCGGCACGTGAACGTGCACGTGAGTGTGCACGGCTCACATGTACGCATAATCACACGCAGTGCCGCATTCACGCATAAATGTTTCCTGAAACAAGCACTCCCAGGCTTCTGATTGATATGTGCTGAAATGCATTGGCGGTTGTGAACGAGTGTTAACACAGGCCTGGACAGACGCATGTAAGCTCATGCATTTATTCACTTGATCTTGTGACGCATCCAGACCTCATTATTCATTAGCTGCCAATCAAAAAATAACAAAAAACCAAAAAGATAGAGTTTAGTTTCCCTGTAGATGTTGTGGAAAAGGTCCAGATAAAACGTGAACATCTGCTGCTCGGTTTATGAGTTTCGACTAATAATTTTTAACACGGAGGACGGAGTGTGTACCGCCGCGTAAGTCAACCGTGGATGCCATAACCTGGAAGAGGTGCATAAGGATCCAATGCAAGGAGACAGATCCTTGGAAGCAAAAATGCTGGAAAATGAAAGAAAAGAAGATCTAGAGCTTTGGATTCCAGCTGGATTTCCACAACACAAATTCAAAAAGCAAAACCAGGAACGCTGGAGTTTGCTTTTCCCAGCCCTTCATCCATTATTGGCATCGGATAAACTCATAATTCCAGAAATATTAAGTTTATTTGGAAGAGATAAGGTCATTAAACATACAAAAATAAGTTTCCAAGTGATGATTTTGCGAAAGTTATGCAAACTAACCTCATTCCCTCATTATCACAGCAACATATAGTTTCACTAGAGGCATCATCATATCTTAAATGCTGTTTTAGCTTTACATTTACTTAGGCAAACATTAGTCAATAATTAATTGGTTGGTGAATTGTTTTCAGCCAATGAACTGTCCAAATCTGGTTCCTAGTCGATTTCTCAGTGCATCTATGAAGATCTTGAGCATTACAAACATCTACAAAATTGTTATATGGGCTATTAGCTGAAAAATTATACAAACATGTTGAGTAAGGCATATGATATGGCCACAGTTGCATTTGGTTGTTTCAGAGAGTTAATTGATGAGTCTAGGGTAAAAACCAGTGTTCAATAATACTGGAAAACACAGCAAATCCGCTGGTCCCACTTCCAATATTATAGTAGGAAATAGTTAAAAATACGACTTGGAGAGAAAAAAATCTCACTGTTTTCTATTTAGATATAATTTGTTCCCCTCTAAACTCAACAAGACAAGGATCTAAGCTCATATTTTATATCTTTATGGAGTTCCAGTAACCTCTTCTTCTACTTTGGTCTAACACCACATAAATAATACATCACTCACAGAGACGGTTTGTTCTTTTGTGATGCAAGTCATCCATACACAAAAAAGCTAAAACATAGTTCCTGTCAAACAGTGACTGACTAAACTAATCAGTCAGTTTCACACTGAAACTGCCTGAATTTATTGTGTGATGCAGAATTTCAGTGTAACTTGGCAGAAAACAGTTGGATGGAAACGCCGAGTATCAGATCTAGTTTCCTGTCCCCCCTGCATTCGCCCGCTTGTAGCGTTAGCATTTGTGCCAGATGTGTGCAAGTGGAGGTCAGAGGATCGAGATCAACGCAAAGCCGGACAGACGGATAATTTCACACCTGTAGGGTTCACGGCCTCAGGAAAGTTGAGGAAAATCATAGAGGAGTGAGAAGCCTGAATACATTTTCTCTCGTTTCTGCTTTTGTTTAAAGAGCTGGTTTGGTTTTAAAATTACAAGTGAGTTGGAAATGTAAGACTTGCCAGGGCAAAGATCTTTGATAGGTCGCTTATTGTTGGCAAAAAGGATGTGTGTATCGCTGACGGGCAAAAAAGAACAACCCGTGTTTATCTTCAAAAAAGTAAAGTATCTTCTCCAGATGGTTCCTAATGGTCGCCATGTTGCAACAGGATCAAATTATATGCAGACGACGTGAGAAAAGGATCGAAAGATCAAATGATGTTTGGTTTAAAACGATGAACTCACATGGTTCAAACCTTGCTAACAGATCGACAGTTTAACAAACTTACTGAGC
Source organism: Alfaro cultratus (assembly GCA_903066825.1). Classification (NCBI taxonomy): domain Eukaryota; kingdom Metazoa; phylum Chordata; class Actinopteri; order Cyprinodontiformes; family Poeciliidae; genus Alfaro; species Alfaro cultratus. Next base: position 8,909 of record CAEFZX010009990.1, read on the forward strand.
CTTAAACAACTAATCTTGTGGTCAATATGGAGTTTCTGTTGGAGTAGCAACTAAATAAATATTAAAATCTCAACGTGCCTTGTTCATTTGGGTTTCTGCTCCTGCTAGGAACCAAACCATCCTCTTAAAAAAACATCCTGACAGTTTTTTGGTGTCTGGAAAATGAACCATTCCAAAAACCTGTGCAACAAAGCACCACAAATCAGCAGGCACGCCATCGTTACCTAGCAACCTCAGCCAAACCCAGTCCCGTTGCCTAGCAACACAACCTGAGCTCCAGCAGAGGAGTACATTTTAAGTAACTGTCCTCTGCAGAACAGTCTGAGTATTAAACGTTTTATCGTTTTTAGCCCCAATAATCAGAATAATGTTATTTTCTTATTATTAACTGGTTCCAGAACCATTAGCTTGGATGGATTTGTATTTCATATCTTCCTCAGTGTTGATTTTAGCAGTTTCCGTTATTGTTTAAACGTCCCGTGAGTCACATTATAGTCAAAAGCTTAAATAATCAAGTTAAACATTTCCTGATTGCCAATAACTCGGAGCAGACCTCGACCAAAATGTAAACACTTAAATGTTTCCTCATTTTCATGCTTGTGGCGTTATTCCTGATATCTCCTTCAGCTAATTATGGAGAAACGGTACAAAAGATCACAGAAATGAAACGTAAGCACCCTTTATATAAAAACCAGAAATATTTTATTAAAACACTGGCACAGGAGAAAGCAATGCAGTTCAAAGTTCAAAGTATGACAAGCTTTTGAAAGTTTTACTACAATCATGTGTACAAACCTCCAGCAAAATACCCGGTTTTAAAAAATGGAAAATATGCTAATCAGAAAAAGATTTTAGAGTAATGAGGAAAATATACGAGTGAAATTTCTCTTTCAGTGCTGAAAGTGTCGTGTTTCTGCCGTCGAACTGTAGGCCTGTGCGTGATTATGAGACGAGAGAAGAATATGGTTCACTAACAACACGAGGCTGGAGGACGGCTCCTCCCCAGGCTGTAAAACACATTATTCTGGTTCGGTATCAACACACACACACACACACACACACACACACACACACACACACACACACACATGGACCTGAACTCTGCCGCTGTCAGACTCAGCAGCTGCCGGGGTGTGAAAGCCGATAAAAGCTAAAGACACCAATGTGTTGCTCCACCAAACGCATTGTCCAACTTTTGATATAGGCTGGGGTCAAAGGTCAGATCTGGTGCAACTCTGCCGAAGCTGGATGGTGATTAGCGACTGAGCTTCATTAATCTGAAGGTTTTGAAAATTTAAACTAAATCAAAATGAAGCCGTGGATAAGGATTTACGCTCATCGTTTAAGAGTTTTATTATGAGAAATAAGTTGTAATTGTGAGAGTGGTCACAATAATAAGAGAAAAAGTCAAAGTAATACAAGATATAAGCCATAATACTACAGCGATAAAGTTGTAAATTTACGAGAAAGTCAGTAAAGTCGTAATAATATGAGGAAAAAGTCAGCAATACAAGAAATGAGTTGTAATAATACAAGAATAAAGTCACAATATTTCGAGAATAAGCTTGATATTACGAGAAAAAGTCATACAATGAAAGGTTATTATGATTTAATAATATGAGAAAACATGAGAAAAATCATATATAAGAAACCACTCTGTGGGTTTTGGGAAGGCGTGTGTCTTGTTACACCATGTATAAAGCCAGCAGTCATACACAGTGGTGGTAGTATGATGGTGTGGGGTTGCTTTGGTTATTTAGTTTTTCCATAGCCAATTTTGCTCAATGGAGCCATTGATTTTTGTTTTTTATCAGAACTTTCTGAAAGCGTTTCAGTCATCAGTGTTCAAGCTCCAGACTGTGATCCAAGACACAAAACACAAAAAATAGCTACAGAAAACAACCAAATTAAGGTTCGGAGTGGATTAAGTGATCTTAAATCTGACTGTGATCTTTAACAGGCCATTTATTCTCAAATACCCTCCAGTGAGGTTGAAACAAACAAGAAATCTGAGAACAGTGGGAAATAAGAACCGCATGACTGACATTCATCCTTCTGTCAATAGCAGCAAATATCCTGCAAAATAACATTTTCACTGCACCATTCAAACACCTAACCCATAAACAAGAATCCCATCCATGAGATTTTTATAAGCAGCGACACCAAATCAGGCGCCAAAGGGTTTTAATGACCCGATCAGACTGAATTTATCACCCAGAATAATATGCCGGCTGGTCCGGGTCAGACGACTCCTTTATTATTCAGCACTTGATGTTTATGAGATCAATTGATCATGAGTCAAATGGGCATAAAAGAGCTTTTTGGTGCAATTTACAGCTCATCAGAGGTTACTGAGACCATTGCTATGGTGACATAATACAGTGACATAACAACCGCTAATGTTAGCTTCACAGAACAGATTTTAGAAACATGTTGTCTCAACAACAAAATTATATTATCTAACATGTTAGTGGAATATTCACTAGCAAACATGACAGGCAGTGCTAACTAAGAAGCTAGCTGTGCTAACCCTAGAGCTCTAGTTATGAACATTAGTTGGGCTAATGCTAAAGGGCTACACTAACATGGTATTTAGCGGAAGCTAATGCTAAACCGCTAAATTACATCTGCCTTTGAAAGTCTACAATCCACAATGACCAATTTAATTCTGACACTATAATTTAAATATTTTATATTTGTTTACATCTTGTGTGTGTTATTTTGTTCTTGTATGTTTCTCGTTTTTTAATAAAGCTATCCCATACTTCAAAATAAAAGCATGAATATAAACGTTTAACAAGTTGAGGAATTAACACTCCATAACCAAATCTTCAATTACATACAGAGACGTGTCGCGTAACTTCATCCTTTTTGTCCATCTGATAGTCCTTCATAAATATTAGGTACTCAGTACTTGAGTAAGTACTTTAAAATACTTTTTACTTTTATTTGAGCGAATTCTAGGATGTTTATGAATACAATTGTTCTACCACGATAGTTTCGTATAAAAACTTGCACTCCCGTACGAACACTCCCAATTTATTCATTTACTTATTCATGGTTTAATCTGTAAATGAGCATCTTGCTGTAAACAGCTCATCTATTTCATTTGCACATTAAAATATTAATAATATAAAGAAAACTTGATGATAAAATGAAATGTTCTGGACCTGAAAAACCTTAATCTCTGAAGCTTGTGGCCGCCGACGATGATGACGCGTTAACAAGACCAAGATGATGTCATATCTGTCTGCCTGTACAGTGACTGAATGTGTTTGTAGGAGTCCATTAATTTAGCTTTAACTTAGCGTTGTTGTAAATCTCTCATTCTTCACTTTTCCTCCGCTGCATGTACAGTTAGTGGTGTGGATTTATGGAGGCTGAGGAGAGATTTAGCTTGACCGCCATTAGGAAAGGCCACAGGAAGAGATGCTGTCATGCTCAGTAATGGAGTTCATAATGTGTGGTCATTAATTTTATTCATTAAACTGAATCAGCGCCTCGATAAAAAGAGAAGCTAAACTTCATTAATGCAGGAAAAGCATCACATCATCTGACTGACACCTTTATAAAATGTTATTGAATTTCAAAGTTGATTATTTGAAAATGAAATATGAGAATTACTGATAATGAAAACAAAAACATTGATGGGGAAAAGTATATTTTTCCCTTTCAGAATTTCTTCTATTTTTGAATTTAAATTTTTTTTGGTCTAATTTAACAAATTTTCAGACAAAGAAAATCTGAATAAATGCATAATTCAGTTTTCAAATGGTTTCATTTGTTAAGGGAAAAACTATCCAAATTAACCTTATGTAAAAAGAAATCACCTCCTTAAAGCTGCAGTAACCTTAACAAAAATACGACTATGTTTCTCTTTGAGGAGAAACATATATATAAATAAAATCATTACTTTTTTTGATCTTATTTTATAGTCAATAAGCATTAAGGTAATGTTTTTGGTGTCTGGAAAACACAAAAAGCAACTGTGCTGTTGCATAGCAACCCCAGCCAAGCCCAGCCCGTTACCTGTCAACCCAAGTGGAACTCCGACACATTTGGTCAGCTGGTTTTACTGCTGTATGCGCTGTACAATGGCTGCTGGAAAAGCCAAGTCTTTTTTTGTTTTCTTACCATCCTAGAAACCACTTGCTGAATTCTTGTTGGTTGTGCAGGAGGCTCCACTTCTGCTTTTAAAAGATGCGTGGTTGTATAATTGCGCATCTGTTTGGAGCCATTTTCATGTGCGAGTGTAAACGTTGAGTAGGGGGGCGTGGCCAGCAGCAGACTGTTTGGATTTAAAGTGACAAGACGCCCTCATACAGAACTGATCAGACTGAAATCTCATCATCTAAGATTGATTTAATGCAAAAAATATCATAAAATGTGTGTATAATACCATAGACCTATCCCAAGCTGTTCAAGGTCACCTGTAATTACTTTTTTCTTCTGTGTGATTGTATCAGACATCAAAAGTGAATCATAAAAATGTCACTTGGACGTTTTGGGTTTTAGTGTCTTATTTTTATTTTCCACATTAGTATTTTGAGTCTTGGATTTGTTCTCTTACGTCTTTCCGTTCTAGTTTCATTGGATGAGTTTCTTTTGTTCCCCAGCTGCTAGTCATCTCCTCGTTAGTCTTTTTCTTTCCCTTCCCCAGCTGCAGTCAGTTTCTTGTAATTGGTTCTTTAGTCATCCCCTCTCAGTATATTTACCTCCCGAACTCATTACTCCCCACTGGTTCCTGCTGTTGCTTTCCGTTATGCTCCATGTTCCTGCTTACCCAAATTTTAACAAGTTATTCTGTTTTTTTTGGTTGTTAAAAATGTCTCCAAACAAGGTTATTATTGCTAACTAAAACGGTATCAGTTTACAATAAGGCTGTTAGTTTATAGATGTCATTCATTCATCTATAGCACTTTTTAAATCATGAATAATGTTTATTATGCATTAATTAAAGTTGAGAAGGACCTTCTTTATCTTTTATGCTAAAACAAATTAGAAATGCTTACAACATAGTTTGAAATGTGAAAAGTGAACAGCTTTATTATTTAGCAAGAAACTGGCAGATTTTTTCTTCTTCTCACCCTTAATTAATTCATAATAAACTGTTATTATTGATTTATGAAGTGTTTAGAGAGGAATTAATAACACATCTATTGACTATTTATTAAGGGAACTCTTTTTGTAAAGTGTTACCACTAAGATGAACAAAACAACAAAAACTGAAATTCAGAAAACATTTTTGTGATCAGAAATAAATAAAAATGGTAATTAATGGGGAAAACTACAACTAACTGGAACTATATCATGCATTTGTAAAACTAGCTAAAACATGATGAAATTATAGATATAATATCCTTCGTTTTTGTGTTTATGAATATATTTATTTACCTTTAGAAAAGATGTGAAATTTACGCCAGCTGTTGGAAAATTTAAAGGATTTAAAGGTTACTCCATTTACACTGATCCACAAAATGGCCGCCACAAAAGTTGTCAGCTGGTTGTTCAACAATAACTGGACACATCTTCTGAAAATTTTATCTTCTGTTGAGTATTTATTACCCCAATCAAATGTCGATAATCACAATACTTTCTGAATTCTGCACCTAAAAATTAACCAAAGTATGAAAAAACTAGAACTCCTGTTATAACTAATAACAACTAACCAGAAACCAGAGTTTGGTAGTAACTAGTTGCATTTGCTCAACTGCATTTACTTCATTAACTCTTTTTGGGGAAAAAGTACTTTTAGGAATATTTTCACCTCGCTGACCTTGAGTAATTTTATGAAGTATTTCTACTCTTTCTACTTGAGTAAAACTTCTGGATTTTTTTTTACCCACTGAATGAAAAACAAACATGTTTTAACCAAACATTCACCAGACACACACAAGTTTTTTATTGAAAGAAATTGAGTTGGAAAATTTTTCTGTTGTCTGATTTTTAAATTTTTTTGTTACTTACATGAATTATTGTCATTTTAGTCCTTAAAATACCAAAATTTACCCTTAACTTTATGTTTTGGTCCGTCTGATGATGAAATTTTAAGATATTAAATGATTGATAATTTGATCAGTTACTCTACCAAATACTGTTTTACTCCAAATTAAGTAATTTCTTGGACTTTTTGCTTATGTTGAAGTATCGCTATTCTTACTTGAGTCCAACTTTTGGGTACTCTGCCCATCTCTGACTGAAACTAAACAATATTTAACAAATACAAACTAGCAAACCTTCTCTAAAAACTAAATAAAACTAACTGAATTAGACAGAAAGTCACAGCAAAATAAAACTCTGGCTCCAAGCACTCTGTTCATAACAAGAAAAGGTCGATAAAGACTTTATTCAGTCCATCGCTGTTCTTTTGATCCATCATCACCGAGTTCATCTTCATATTTCTCCAGCAGGTGGTCCGTCCAGCCACTGATTATTACCCAGGTGTGTAAATGGGAATATGCTGAAAGAAGTGTCAGATCTGTTGGGGATACAGGATTTTTCCAGACAGATTCTCTCTCATTTGGTCTGCAGGTATCAGGATCAGGTGCAGATGCTTCAGTAATGTCACTGCTCACCTTTAATCTGAGCTTCACTCATGCGCCTTTTCTTCTTCACTGCTGGGATTTTTCCATCTTCACCTCATTGCCAGATGAATGTGGCCTTCTTTCAGAAGATTTGAGGAGAAAATAATCTAACACACTGTAGATGTGAGTGACGCAGCGCAATGTTTGCTATTTCTGTGTTATTATTCTCCTTTAATGGAACGATTGTTGTGTTTCTCCCTGTTTTGATGCCAATCGTCTGTGTCTCTCCTCCATATTTCAACACCAACTGACAGAAAAGTAATTTTCTCTCTAGTTATCGTCTCTGCTTCATTGTCCGACACAGACAGGAATACCTCAGCGCCTTCGTCTTTTACCTGCCGGTTTATTCAAACTTTTGTTTTTTACTGCTTTCAGCATTCAACATTTGTTTTTATTGGCCAAAGTTTTGAAAAGCATTATTAGTTCTTATGTCTCTCATTTCCTCTTGACCATAGCCAATAGATTCCCTATAGGGGTTAAAGGTCAACCACAGTAATACTCTGGTAATTGAACTAGCTTTAGGAGAATTGGGCGGTACCAAGTCCTGCTAGAAAATGAAAGTAGGAAGAAGCACAAAGAGCTCTAAATGTTCTGGTTGGTCCAAAGTCAGCGAGGCTTCTGAAAACCCAATGGACCAGAACCAGCAGATGTCCTGGCATCCCAAATCACAAGCTGCGTTTTCATCACAGCTGTGCGTAAATCTTAGATTAAGCTAATGTTAAAAAAACACAATTTTGCCATTGCGGTGTTTCCATTAAATAAAAAAGTTAATTGAAATCACGAGTGAATGAGGTTGTTTACATAAGTCATGGCAGCAGCGAATGTAAACACTCAGATGTTTTCATAAATCAGCCGCAGCGCCAGCACTGCTGATCTGTAGAAGCTGGCATGGTGTGGAAAAGGTGCTTCCATTGTCGTTTTGCAAAATACAAAAAACAAATGTACTTTCTTAATTGCAATTTGCACATTATTATGGTTAATGGAAACGGTTCACATACACACTGCACTGTGTCAAACGATCCAGACTAATTGAAGAAGTTTCCCTCCTTCGCATGAGGTGGCGCTGCACCAAAAACCACTGAAGGAAACAACACAAACCTCAGACGACACTGAGCAACTTTCTGATTCATGAAATGTAAACAATAATGGAGCCGCATCTGATTTTAGCAGTTGTAGGATTTCTCTTATATTTTTGGCAAAAAACCACGAAACATTTCTCCCTTCAGCCTTAAGCTGGCGCGTCTGTTTTGGTTGTATTTACCCAGAATGCTCTGCGCTGTAATTCACTTTCTGTTTTTGTAGTAGTCTGTGGTCCGCTTGGTGTTCATATATGCATTCAAACCGCACCAGAGTTCACTTCAACCAAACCAAGGCCGAGGTGTGTAGATGGACCAGAGTTTGATTTTACGTTCACACCTCCTTAAACGAACCGGACTTTCTAGATAAATGAACTGCAGTTTGATTAAAGCGGACTAAACAGGGCTGTGTGAATTCATGGTTATACTCAATTCAGAGTTTATGGTGTCATAAATCTGATTAATTGTTTATCCCAGTCGGCCACTGGAGGTTGTGTAGATCACATTATCGCTGTTTCCAGCCTTTTTCCTCCTTTTCATTCCATTTTATGTCCTTCACATCCAAAAGGGTCAAATCCTGGTTGTGTTTTTGTCATTTTTCAGCCCCCCGTTGCCTCCCCAGCCCTCTGTTGCACTCCATTCTTTCTCTCTCAGTCCCCAAGCAGAAGGCTTTATTGTGGCTTCTGGTGTTTTGGTGGAATTATTCCTCTGTACCCCCTGGGATTTGGCAAATGACGGCATAAACCCTCGGTAATTCCTCAGCACTAACCACAAACATGCTGCTTTGGTCCCTGTTCGAAGCATATGTGTGTGAGTGTGTGTAAACGTATACAGTTGTGTTTTTGCTCTTTGGAAAATAGTTCCTTGCTTCTCTCCATTACTGCCCTGAAATCTAAATGGGTTTTATATGTGCAAAAGGTTACTACAGTGCAGGAAAACAGCAGGAACAGCTCGCATTCTGCACCAGAAGATGGTTTCACCGCTAACCTGCTCTCCTGGACTTTGTTAGAGGAATAGAGTTGCTTTCAATCAGCCACTGCTTCTACCACGGTTTTTAAGTTCTTCTACTCTGTTTCTACAGAGCCTAAAGGAACAGGTACAGATACAGCTGTTGCCATGTTTCACCTCCATGTGTTGCACTTGAACTTAAAATGCTAATTTCTGCAAGATTAGCTTGCTTGTTTTTTATGGTTAGGGAAATTTTAGTTGTTTTTGAGGCTAAAAGTATTCCATTTTAAGAATTTTATCACCCAGTATCTCTGTGGAGGATGTAAAGACTTTAAAAGATGGATTCATCATCAGGGCAGAGGTTGCTGAGGAAGGAACCTGCAGCAGGAGTGGATGAGGTTGGACTCGGTGGTTTGAAGGCTTCGGACATCGTTGGGTTTGTCTTGGTTGACGTGACGTTCAGTGTCACATGGAGGACTGGTACACTAACGTTTAAGGCGGAGGAGTATCATTCTGAAGAGATTCTTATCCAGGGATCACACTCATTGGTTGTTGTAAAAGGGCTTTTGATTGATTATCTAACTGCAGGATGAAAGTGACCGACCAGGACTTTCATCCTGTTTGGGGAACTCCTGTGAGGATTTAGTTGCGCTCGTGTGTTTTGTGGTTCTCGAGAAGGTTTACAACTGAGTCTTTTGAGGTATCGGGTTGTTTTAAAAGCTTTCTGGACTTTGTGTACTAAAGGAAGAACTGCATTGACAAGTCAAGCTCGCTCTGTGCCGTGTTGCTGTTCTTTGGGACCGATCCTGTTCTAGGTGAGGCTGTGGAGAGGAGGATGTCTGGTTGGGGAACCTTATTGTCATGTTTCAGGTTTGTAAACAACTCAGACACAGAGGCCTTCTGTCAGGTGAACATTTGATAAAATTAAAACAAGGGTTAAATAACTAAGGTCTTGCAAGGAGTTGAACAATCAATCAAAAGCATTTGGACAATAGAGACATTGGAAAGAATCCAGCTGGGAGTGAAAGAAGGAGAAGGGCTTGACAATATGACTCTCTTCACTGGTATTTAAGGGTTCATTCACACCATTCCTGTTTGGTAAGCTTTAATCAAACTCTAGTTTGTTTAGCTAGAAAATTCAGTTTGTTTGTGGAGGTTTGAACACAGAATCAAACTCTGATTTGGACCAAAAAATAAAACTCTGGTTTCACTTACAAACCTTGTTCTCGGTTTGGTAGATGTAAACTCTGGTGCTGTTTGAAATCCTACAATCTCTAAAATCTGACGCCACTCCACTTTTTTTTTTTTCATTTCGCGAAGAAGGAAGTTGTGCTCAGTGTCTCCTTCAGAGGTTTCTGTGTTGTTTTCTTCAGCGGTTTCTGGCGCAGCGCCCCCATAGGCGAGGAGGGGAACAGCTTTTTCAAAGGGTTTGGTTTGTTTGACATAGTGCGGTATCAAAGCGAACTGCAGCAGTTGGTAATCCAAGTCTACTGGATTGTCAGGTCACAAAACGGCCTAACTCTCTTGCTTTTTCTCTAACTCAAATGGCTTTTAAACTAAGTGTTACCTATTTGTCATTGTTTTTCTTGCCTTACAGTATTGCAGTAGAGTTTAGCAGGAATCGGCCTGCCTCCTCTCTGACCATCCAGAGAGTGACATCAGAGTCTTTGTGACCTTCTGAGGCCTTTGGTGTTCTGGTCTGGACCCGGAGCAGTGGAATATGAGCGTTTTGACCGAGTCCAGGGCTTTCAGAGGTAAACAGTAATGGGAGTCAGGGGAATTCAGCTGAGGGCACAGAAGCATAAACACAAAAACTGAGCTGCTTCTCATTCTTCATCTGCTTATTGTGAAGCTAAATTCCTCCATCAGGCCTGAAAAAAGAGTTTAAAGCTTCTTTTCTGCATCTTTTAATCAACAAAAAAGTGTAGACAAAGCTTCTCTTTTTTATTTTTGACAAATTCCCGTTTAAGATGAACTCACGTCTGACCCCGTGACCTCTCAACATGAACATGCGGCATAAATGCCTCCAAGCAAAACTGTGAGACTAATTTCTGACTTTACCTGGAAGTGTTTCTGTTGTAAAGGTGTTGAAAGATCAGAGCCCGGGTCCGAAAAGTTAAACAGTACCAGCTGAATGTCTGCTGTTGTAACCCTTTAACTGCATGAAACCCTGCTATTAAAATAGAAAATTAACATTTAAATGTAAACTTTAAAAACAAAACATTGTAAAACCGTAAACCATGTCGGCAGCTGATAAATTAAAATCTATGAACTTAATCCTTTGTGTTTTGTTCATGTTTTCCCCTCCAGCTGAAGTATTTGGTTTTCTGTTGAATTGTAGCAGAAAACTGACACATTAAAACACTTTGGAAATATTTATTATTGTCTTCAGGTCGGGGAGATGGACTTCAGTTTTTTAATCGCCATATTTTGTGGTATCATAAAAGTGACAGAAATTATTGCCCACCAACTAAATACTCCTCTTGAAAATCATTTCCAACTGTATTTAATCATATTTATTTTTATTTATTGATATTTATTTATTGAAGAAACAGAGGAAAAATAGTAAAAATAGTTTGGGGTTTATTTAGAATTTATTATATGAAAATTGTGATACAATGAATTGATTCTTATCAAGAATTAATGCATTTAAAAAAGGTTTGCAATTAACTCTAAGGTTTACAATAAATACTAATCCATATTTGTTCACATATCTACCTAAAAACAATGCAAATACAGTAAGAAAATTGTTGTAAACATCATTAATTAGAATTAACTGTGATAAACTTAAATCAAAATTCTTATAAGAAATCAAGATAAACAATAAACGATACGATAAATGCCCACCCACCCGTTACAGTCTCATTATTTATTTTATTTTATAAAATATTTATTTACAGGGTGTGTAAACTTTTGAGAGGCACAGGTTCCTGTTTACTCCTATAGATCTTCCTCAGAATCGATTACGGAGAACCTCTGGGTTTGGTACTTGGGTCATTTCTTTTTGCTAAATCAAAATTATCTGACTGCATTTGATAAATGTTCATTGTTATGCTGATGACACTCAGTTGTATCTACCCATAAATATTGATGAATCCAATCAGGTGATGAGACTATAACTAGACATGTGAGATGTAAAACCCTGGATGACTTTTTAAATGATCATCTTTGGACCAGAACCTTCTGGAAAAACAAGCTGGCACTTGAGAAATTAACTTGGAATACAGAAATAAAATAAAATAAAAAAACTTGCTGACCAATCAAATCCCATAATAAACAGTTTTCTAAGACATATTTCTTTCTTTCCCTCCACAGTGTTTCTATTAGTAAAAAGACAGAATAACTAGCCCTTTAATTTGTATTTATATCTCCTTATTCTCAGTAAATACAGGTATTATTATTCTATTTTCCATAGCTGATAAATGTAGCCGTGGATGTAAAATATTTTTTTGTTTTAATCCAAAAACTTCCTTCCCACCATTTCTTCGCACATTGCAGACAAAATGTTCCAGCATGGTGATGGCAGCAATGTCAGGATGCCAAACTCAAATTATATCCTGCAATAAAGATTTCTAAGCAACAAAACTGTAAATTACCAGGACTTAAATATGCTTTGTTTGCACAGAAGTTCATCTGGACCTTGGATTATGATTTCCTGCTAATATAAACCACCTCCATGAAGCTTCTTGGCTTCGTTTGGCTGATTGCTAAATGCTAAACAGAACAATGAAATAAAACATTTTTGTTCTTGAGACACGTCCTTAATTTAAACCTCCCAATTGCACTTTCATATAAATAAATAGCTGTAGTTTGAGAAATGTGCATGAATAATTGGTAGAACACGGCGTTTCAGCCAACAAACACATAAAGTTACTGATTTAATCTCAAGTGAACATTGTTCCTGAAAGATTAGCACGGTTAGATCAACCAAGGTCATGTTTTCCTGTTAATGTGAAGCATTTTAACATTTTTCACACTAACCTTGGCGCATACTGGTGGATAAACGGGAAGTCCTCCAAACAGCAGGCCAGTCACTGCTCGGACTTTATTTTTGACCTCTTACAGGTAGAAACAACTTCGTAGATGCAGGACACGCCCCTGTATGATGGTTTAGTCTGAGAAACCTGTGTACCGCTCCCAGTAAACCTGGGTGAGTTAATGGTAGCCATCAAAACAAACGTTGCCTTAGAGCAGCACATAAAAGTGGGACTTAAAACCACTTGCGTTGCCTCTTAAAAACAGCCCCCACTGCGTGTTTTGGGAATTCAACCATTATAAAATACATTTCATGTGAGCAAATAGAGCAGGAGGGAATAAACAGATGCTAACCTGTGGGATAAACTGCATGTTGACTAGTGAGTAACGTTATGACCCATATATATTAATTTAAATCTATGTATAGATGTATTGACACGTGGATACTTGTTGGTTTCTCTCCATTAAGAAAAGCCCAAAAATGTCACAGAAATAACTTGAATCTGACAAAAGTAATAATAAATACAAATTTACTGAAACATTAACCAATAAAATCAGACATTGTGGTTCAACAGAATCATTAAAAATGAACTAATGGAACAAACCTGAACAAATTTGAACCTTTTCAGATAATCCCTGCAAGGAGGACGGAAAGCCTTATAAAACACAATAATCCACATGATGTAACATGAAATAAATTCCCTATACTGATAAAATGTTCAGATAAAAACAATTAAAGTGACGTAACGTTAGCTAGTTCTAACTCAAACAGAATTAGTGGTCCGTATTTTCACTAATTAGAATCAACTTTATTCTCCAAGTTTTTGGATACAAATGAGGAATTTGACTTCGGTTTCGACCGCATGCAGCCACAAACGGCGTTGAGCTCCTCATCAGAAACTTGACCGCTGTTTGCTCCATAGTGTGCCATCAGAGGGACAGCCCAGGAATCCCTGCCCACATTCACATATACCCAGGAATAATTCCCCTTCCCAGCCTTTTCCAGGAATTAGTCATTGTTTGAGGATGGACCACCAGCCTTGATGTTCCTAGTAAAAGTCTTGTGAGGAATCTCCTCTGTCAGAACAAGCATGTAAAGTCTTTAAAGGGTTTCTCCAATTTAAAGACTTTTTAAGACCATTGTGAATGAATGTCAAGATCTGATTAGACAAATGTAAGAACTTTTTCCAGACAACTGGCAATAAATTTGCACCTACCCACCTGCTAGCTGGCTAGTTAGCGGTAGCTTCAACCGCTTTGAGTTAGAGATCGTAATAAAGATGTTTTGCATACAACTCATACTTTTGCCTAACAGAAAAGTCCCACAATAGTCATGCCAAGACTAAATTTAAGACCTGTGATTCACGTATTAAAGGCCAACTTTCTGAAGAATTTAAGACATTTTAATTTTATATACATTAATTTAAATGTAACCAATTACGCTTTGTTGAATAAGTTAGGATGGATGTATGGGATATAAAATACACGTTCATTACATTTTTTGGACAAAATTATTCTCAGAAAATGAGATTTAAGTACTCAGGTCTGGGGTTGCTAGGTAACGGACTGGGTTTGACTGGGGTTGCTAGGTAACAGACTGGTTTGGCTGGGGTTGCTAGGTAACGGGCTGGTTTGGCTGGGGTTGCTAGGTAACGGGCTGGTTTGGCTGGGGTTGCTAGGTAACGGACTGGTTTGGCTGGGGTTGCTTGGTAACGGGCTGGGTTTCCCCCAGGCTGATTTGTGATGTTACTTTCCGTTGGTTTTTGATAAAACTCATTTTCCAGACACCAAAAAACATTCACTTATTTCAGGAAAACGGCTCGGGGTTTCTTTGTTTTTGTTTTTGAAGTTGTTTTTAAAAGCAGTTGAGGCCGAAATGGAAGTATAAAAAGGTGCAAAATATGAGTTTTGAATAATAACAGGTGTGTTTTTGGACTCCTTAAGGATGCGCACTCACCCTGTTTTAAACTTCAACATGGAAACTACAATATATAACAGAAACCTCTCAAGTGGCTCCAGTTTTGAAGCAGGAAACAACAGGAAAACACAAACATACACATAGAAGGAATAATAAATGTCCGAACATGAGACTTGAGTTTGACTCCCTTAATTCCTGTTTGACCATTATCTTATTGACATTTGCCTAAATTTTGAGAGTGCAGCATAAACAGAGCGTTGTCTCTCCTCATAGTCCAGCGCCTGGTAATGACTGTGACCCCCGTAGCAAAAAACACAAGATAAATCTCGAAGCCGACTGTGATGGGGCCAAAGTATGTGGAAGGAAATGAGAAAAAGTGCTAGACAAAAGGAACGTCAGCAGCGTTTTCCTGTGCACTCTTCACCTCTACGAACAGGGGACAGAAAGTGGTGGGATGGAGATGAAGAAATGAAAGGAGAAACAAAAAACCAGGGAGTGATTAGAGGTAAACTGGAGGATGAATGGGAGAGTTTAACAAGCGTGTTGGGCTCTCGACAGAACCAAAAGTGCCTCTGAGAGGCTAAAATATGAATACTTGTGGGTATGTTAAACACACTGACTTTATAGCTCCCATCCAGAGAAGACAAAATAAAACACAGTTATTAGGAATTGAATGAAATGAGAAAGCTAAGCTAAATGAAGTTTGTGGTCATGGATTGGCAATCTCGCCGTTGCTGTAAACAGTAAGAGTCGGAGCTAGAGAGGATAAAAAAACGAGCTGGTTTTCTGCGAGGTCACAGAGAGGCTACGGAGTCTGGACCCGGCCGCCGGCTGCTGGAGTTCCTGACCTTCCCGTGCCTGTAACGCCAGCCTTATGAACCCTCATCACTACGTTACGAACGCCCTCCACCACGCCATGAACTCCCCGCGAGCCCATCAGCGACGCCCTTACGAGCCCCCGAGCGCCGTTTAACCTAGAGTTTCCCAGGCAGGCCCTCGCCGCAGCACAATGGCTCCCCTGTCACCCACACTGACACCAGAACCTCTCCGGCCGTTGGGCTGCACACGGAGGAGCGGGCCGCGTGGCTTCTGCACTCTAAAACACAACAAGTGGAGTTTACCTTAATAAAATGTCTGCAAACTCCTGACCTCAAAACAAATCAAGTTTTCCAAACTTAAAAATATTTTTGTGGAATTCTAAGATAACAACTTGACTAACTTGATCGTTTTTGTGTAAGTTGTGATGACACAGCGGTACACACTCTAAAACTAAATTAGTTCTCCTTAATTAATACATGCAAACTTGCTTCAAAATGTTTTTGTTTCCGTTATATTAACTGACTGAGTAACTTAAAAAAAATATGCATTCAAACTTGCTGCCTTAAAAAAATTACATTTTCAAAACTTAAAAATGTTGTGTACACAACTCAGCTAACTTTGAGTTAGTTTTTGAGTAAGTTGTGATGACATGAAACTACACACAACTTAACTCGTCTATAAAAAGGTAATCAGTTCCCCTTACTTAAAAAGTATTTGCGAACTCAGGGGCCGTAACTTAAAGGGCCAGTATCATGTGAAATCAACTTTATTAAAGCTTTACATCGTGTTATAAAGTTATTCCCTCATCAAAAACACACCTGGAGTGCTGCTTCGATTCTTAACTCGTGTTTGAGAAATCTTGAATTGAGAATGGCCACCATTCAGCCATGCAAAACACCTGGGTGGACCTAGCTCCGCCTCTCAGGCACAGCCCCTCCTCGTAGCTGCAGTTACCAAGCATCCAAGATTCAGCTCCTTCAGACTAGCCAGCAGCAATTAGCAAACACCTGGTGGGACATCTACTGAGCTCGATGCAGGAACTACTTCTCAGTGCAGTGTCTACACTGGTAAAACGTTAAAGCGTTAATAGAGGAGCCATGTTGGGATGACTTCCCGAAGGTGGAGATTAGGAAAGAGCAGGAGTTTTTAAAGAGACAGAGGCCCAATTCCAAGGTGTTAAATTAGAAAGTAACATTTTTTAAGTCATATTTGATATATATAGGGTTTCATTTAACAACTGAAGTTAAGATAGTTACTTGATTATTCAATAAAATGGGACTGGGAAATGCATAATACTGCACGTTTAAGTTAACTTAATAAATCTGAATATGTTGCAATTAACGACACCCAAAATGTTAATTTGTTTACTTTTATGAAAAGAAACTTTGACAGAAAAAATAGAAAGCAGTGATAGTTTGCTCATGTTTTTCATTAAAACAAAGACAGTCATAAGGCATATCGGTCATTAAATGAACATGTAATTCACAAATGTGCAAATGTAAATACCAAAATATAGCTAATGAGAGCTGTACTGGTCTGAACTGGCTTTGGACTTTACCTTTTCACTTTAAGCATCTTTAAACTAGTTTTTTACATAAAAAAGTGTTTTAATCTATGGTGCAATGCATTGTGGGATACCTTGTTGGCCAATCAAATACTTAACTATCAAGCGTTTGTTTATCCAAAAGTTCACACCACTTGTTCAAGTTGAGTACAACCAACAAGTTGATGAGAATTAAGTTATGTTCACTTGAAATATTTTTATTGTTTTGCAGTGTGGAGGCTCTGCCTGTAACTGCGGGGTCACGGGTTCAACCTCGGCAGCGGTCAGCCGGTAAGACGCGACCCCTCGCTTTGACCCACTGGATGCCTTTAACTCAATCTCTTCCCAAAGCAAATGCAACTAATGTAATAAAACCAAATGCAATGAAGCTTGTAATGTAATAGGAGGCGAAAAATGCCAGAAGAGTCAAAGTAAAACCGCTCTTGTCAGCATTGTTCGACTAATTTGCTGCTGATCAGCCGTTTTTCTCCAGCCGCTATTTAATTTAATAGAACGTTTACCCAGAATGCCGATCTTCAAAGCTGTTGACTCCGAAAACGAATTGAACTCAGCCACTTCTGAGGCACCTTCCGAAATGTGAAAAATGCAGCTGCGTCCACAGGTAAATTGGCCAGGGTTTCTCATTTCCTCAAAAATGGACTCTTTGGAGTCTTACAAGGTTTGCGCAGGATGCTAATGATTTGTTTAGCAGCGGGAGGTCTCCGTGGAAGCAGGTTATGAATACCTCACGGGCCCCTTTAGCGGCATCTTACGAGGGTCTTGTGAACTGCTGGTGAACCCCGGGTCTCTTCCTAAGCAGCCTAAAGTCAACAGCACAGAGCCTGCTGGGTGACCCTCTTACTTAATAAGACACATTAGCTTTGCTTGTTGCCTTCTTTTTTACCTGTTTTATTCAGAGGGCAGCAAAACCTTTTTATTAGAAGCATATATGAAAAACAAACACAAATGTTGACCAAAGAGTCACCTGGAACGACAGAAAATAGCTACATAAAAATATGCTAAATGACACTAATGATTATTTTACTTAACGATTAATCGATTATTCTGATGATTAATTGATTTCGAAGATTAAAAAATTGGCACTTTCTGCAGATTTTTCATTTATGCCTTTTTATACAATATTAGAAATACATTTAAAGATCCAAGAAATACTTAAATTCCTTCTATAAATAGAAAAATAGACATTTAATTGCCTAAAATGCAATAATGTAGCATTGTTATGCTTGATAATTTTTAGTAAAGGATGCATCTGCTTTCTCTTTCTTCTTAACATAAAAACTGTAGGGCTGATCTGTTAATTGATTTCAGATTAACTGGCTATTAATTGGATAACAAAAGGTGCTTAATATGATATTTTTACATCATTTGAATCCGGTGGAGCTGAAACTGCCACTTGGTGAGTTTTGATTTGAACATATTTACAAAGATGTTTTTTTATCTTCAATATAAAATGTATATATTTTTGTACTGTTTTGACTTAATTACTGCTCTCAATATGTTGTTCTATACGAAAATCACCTTTTATCAGTCTGTCTACTTCAGATAATGATTAATCGACTACAAAATTAGTTGACGATTATTTCGATATTTGATTAATCACGATTAAACTGATTTTATAGAAAAGACTTGGATGAAAAATCTACAGTTAGCGCCAAACTTTATCTGAATAATCAATTAAGAATAACTTATTAATCGATTAATAAAATAAAAACAAATTGTTGGGTGCAGCCTTAATTTCAAAGTATTTCGGGATCAAATGTGACCAACAGGAATATCCCAAACAATGTAACAAATCTACAACAAAATTGCTTGAAAACACAAGAGGCAAAGTGTTGCGACGGCCCAGTCAAAGTTCAGACCTAAACTTGATTAAGTTGGGACCTTAAGAGAGCTCTAAAGAAACAAATCAATAAAACATATATATTAAAAAAAGCATGAATTGTGCTGAGTTTGCTTAGTTTTTTTGCTTCTAAACAATAAAAATGTAGAATTGTTTTGTTTTAAACAAACTTTGATTTAAATAACTTTAGAACCCAGTAAAGTCGAGCATAAAGCCAGAAAGTCCAACATTCATGGCTCCTGATTTTGTCCTTCCGCCTGTCTATAACTCACCATCCTTGGTTTGAGGATTGTTGAGCAAACAAGCCAAACTGCGGCGAGTATTTATCATCTTCTGTGACATTTCAGTGACAGGCTGAACAAATAACAGTAAAATTACTCGATAGTTAAAATAACTGGCCCAGATTGAACCATTATCTCCACAGCGAGCCTCCATCCTGGTTCCAGATGTCATTTTCTGTCCCGTCTTCCCCGATGGCGGCAGCTCCGATTTTTCCACGTTGGCTGGTGATTAGCTTGTCACAGAAGCTCCTGTTTCTGTTTAATACTCCCACCGAGGCTTTTTAAGACGCTTTTAGCGAGGGAGTAGAAGAGGATGTGAAGTCCATGTTAACAGTGGGAGACGTGGTTTTTTTCCCACTTGGATCCAGACAGCCTAAAGGTCAGGGGTCAGCGGCTTACTGTAACATGTGTTTCTGTGTGTTAGCATGATCCCAGCTACGTACAGTGAACACATCGTTAAATCTCAATAAAAAGCTTTTGTTCAGACCCAACTCATTACTGCAGCTTTAACACCTTCTGCCGAAATATTTGGGTGTTTTACATACAGTAGGTGGCAACTCACCGAACTCTAAAGTCTTTCTTTTTTTTACCAAAATGGAGGAGAAAAGTTTAAGTCTTGTAGTCGAATCAACAACGTAGTTCAAACTGCTTTACTTCATAAAAACAGTTATCAATTATGAAACAAGCAATAAACATTACATTTTATCAAATACTACCATCAAAATCATCAGTAGACATCAAAATATGTTGGTCATTGTTCCAGTTATAATGAATCAAAAGCAACTCTAAACAGGTGAGTTTTTAGTCTAGATTTAAAGCTTGTTTCATTAATCAATGTGACTAAAGATAAACACATGGATGAGTTTCTCTGGATCTTGCTGAGACATTGGTCCTCTAATCCTCCAAATGTTCTTCAGGTGACAGAAGGCCGCTGGTTTTTAGTTGCAATAACTGAAGCTGTGTGTTGACTCTGGATTCTGCGATGGCGTTTTAGGGCCATTGTAGAAAAACAAGGACATTTTCAGCTCCAAAAGTCGAAAATGTACTTCAATAAATTGAGAAACTTTTAGATCAATCTCAGAAAATTTCTGAAAATAGCAAGGAATATTTTTTTTATCTTGAAAAGTCAAAAATTTGCTAGAAAAAAAAACTTAGAAATTTAGAAATGAATTTTTTTCAGAATTTTTTTTTTAAAATGTCAGTTTCAAGTTTTTTCCTGAAAAATTTTGAGCTTAATCACAAAATTTCTTTTTTGTTTTGCTTCTTTCTAAGATAATTATTAGTTTTATGTTTTAAATATCGGCCGACTGTAGATACTCCTGTTGTATCTACTGTTTTCTCTCCATGTCATTGTTTATTTTTTACCATTTATGAGGTAAAACCTTTTGCCAACTGCTCTGCCAGTTACTCATCAGGTGGTTGCTAGGTAACCAGAGAGCGAGAGGGTTGCTAGGTAACCAAAGAGTGAAAGGGTTGCTAGGTAACCAAAGAGTGAGAGGGTGAGTGAATGTTCTATATATTAAATATTCTTTCAGACATATTTATTGATATTGATCACGTCTATTGTGATATATATATATATATATATATATATATATATATATATATATATATATATGTGTGTTTTTTTATTTATTT
>CAEFZX010009991.1:0-13993 GCA_903066825.1 Alfaro cultratus
AAGATGCTGATCTGACATCATGATTAGTGCACAGGTGTACCTTATACTGCCCACAATAAAAGGCCACTCTGAAATGTACTCTCGTCTTTTTTCTGCTCTTCTTTTTTTGTTCTGCTGGTCATCGTTAGACTAACTGGTCGCGGTTTCAGAGTAACACTATAGTTACTATTGGATTAACAAACACAAAGTGAAATTTAACGGAGTATTAATGTTCAAGGTGGGAGCTTCGGAAAAAGCGTCTACTCTATCTTACGTCCAACCGGAAGTCAAATACATGTGTATTTAAAAGCTGATTCAAACTGTTGCTGACTCAAGCTCTTAAGAACATATCAAGAAAGAACGTCAAGTCCAGTCGAACAATTTTTTTGTCATAATTGAGCCGTCTTTTTAAAACTGATATCTGTAATATTGAACTATACATATATTTTTTTAAACCTCTGTATCACTTGACACCAGTAACCAGCTGATTCCTTGTGCAAACATAAAGTTTTCTCTATATTTGTGGTATTTCCTTTTTTTCTGCTGCTCTCCTTCTTAATATTGAAGTTCCTTTTGTCTGATCCACTTTTTATGGAAGTGTTATGAATAAACAAACGGCTGGATGCTCAGCCGTTTGAAAGGGTGCGTTCAGCTTTTTACTGGTATGAAAAATAGGCCCTCTGTAATAGTTTCCCTCACTGCATTTATTGGTTACTTTAAAAAAAAGTAATTTCTTTATATCAGCATCAAGCTGAAAATTGCCATGTATTAGAATTAGGCGTGGTAAGCCTCTAATTCTGTGGCATTTACAGCCGACTGTGTTTCCATGCATTTATAACACTTTGATTCTTAAGAGCTCCTTTAATCACTTGCGAGTAGCTCGGAACATAATAAACAACTTGCTGTAGGAAAAGTGCCACATGGTCGTGGGGGATCGAGGGAGAGAGGTTTCCAGCTAGAGAGTTAAACGCTTCTGTCACTGGCAGTTTAGTTGCTGTGTTTTTCATGCGCCGTAAGCACCGTAATCTACTCTTCGAGCTTATCTGCCTTGGCTACAAACAGTGTCAGGCGGAATAGACGCGGGGCGGCGTGAAAATGAAAAATGATCATCCCCGTACGATCGTGTGACACAAAGCGATGCTGTTGCTTCTTCTAGCCCTTTTTTTCCTTTTGATTGAGATCACAGGATGTGTTTGAGGATTCTAAACACCTTCTCACCTGGCTGCCGTCTGCTGTCCGTATCTGATGCCGCGCTCCCACTGCTCGCATCAGCCACTATCAGGACGCTGCTCTGGCAGATCGCCCGGCTCGACTGTTGTTGTTTGACTTAAACAGGTTACACACTTTCAAATGCATTCCTACATGCTGAGTACAGTATCTTGGCCAGACCTCCCTTGAAAAAGAGGTTTTTAATCACAGTGGGTTTTTATCCTGGTAAAATAAAGGTTAAATAATAACAATAAAAAAAATTACAGAGCAGGGCAATCTTCTGTTGCACTTCAGATGAGGTGGGTGGAAGTGAACTGATAATGCTGTGATCTCAGATTACTTAAAATACCTTCAAGGAGGGGGAAAAACAAAACAATCTATTTTTCTATCAGTGACAAACAGGCACGTCTTCTCCTGGTCAGAAATGTATTGACACATTCATAGAGTGCGGTCTGGCTTTGATAGTGTCAGTCAGATAGCAGGTGCAGACAGTTGACATGCCAGAGCTGCGGCGTGAGATTGACCGAAGTGGCAAAAGTAAGCAAAAATCCATCTGCAGATGAGCTTTTTTCATCAAGATGAGAAGAATATCACAGAAAGAAAAGAAAAAAGTGATAAATTCCTTTTAGTTTAGCTTCAGTTCTGGGTTTGATTTTTTTGTCTTTGGAGTCAAATAACTTCACAGTGTTGCATGTGTGTGTTTTTGTATACACAAACACACCCACGCACACACACCAGTACAACTTTCACTTGCAGATTTTTAAAAATATATATTTTAATACTTTTATACTCTGTCACCTTTTTGTCATTTTGTCTTGTTATGATGAAAATATTTTTGTTGGGATTTTATGCAAAAAAAAGTTCACAAATAAAAATACATACAAATATTTGTATCCAGTCCTCCTGAGTTGATGCTACTGCTGCAGTTACAACTGAAAGTATATTATATGCTGCAAAAACACAAAATATAATTTTAGTCTCTTTTCTAGTGTGAATATCTTAACATACATGAAATGATACAAAATTAACTCACAAGTAGCTTTTCAGCAAGATGCAGAAAGTTGCTTTAAGTCAGTAATTTATTAATATTAATATAGTTCTATTTCCACAGGCAGATTTTACAAGACAGATTTTCTGTCTTGTAAAAATGTGAAACAATCTGCTAGTGGAACTAGTAGTTTTTAAAGTCCATATTAGGGAGTCATTGACTGAAGACAAGCTCTTATAGCCCTGAAAAGTTACTTTTGTCCACACAAGGAACTACAGTGATCCCTCGTTTTTCACGGGGGTTGCGTTCCAAAAAGAACCCGCGATAGGTGAAATCCGCGAAGTAGAAACCTTTTTTTTTTTTTTTTTCAGGAACTGAATACTTCAAATTGCGGAGATCAGCACCGCCCCACCGCGACCCGAGTCATTGGATTAGAACGGGAGAAAATGACAAATGATTATGATAAAAAATACAAAGTACAGCAGGACAAATAGTGACTCTCTTGTATTTCACTGCTCTTCTGACTGAGCCGCTGCATCCTGACTCCGCTCTGTAGCGGTTTATCAGAGAAGAACAAAGTTATCGGTTGTTGTTGTTGTCGCTCTTTATTCTTCTGGGCAAAAGATTCTTATAAACCGACATGCCACCATCAATTATGTTTGCAAACTTTAATTTGGCAAGCTGTTTTACGTACGTGTACATATTAAACCGCAACGTTGTTGATGTTGACACACAGGTAGAGAAGAAGCAAAGAGACTGTTTAGCCAATCAGAATGCAGAACACAATGCACGATGCAAATCCGCGAAGCAGCGAGACCGTGAAAGGTGAGCCGCGATATAGCGAGGGATCACTGTAGACCAAAATTTCTTTGTAAAATTTAGGATTTTTGAAGTGTATTTGTCCTCCATCTTTATTCATCTTACAAGTAGATATTTTATTAATAGTTATATTATTCATAATCTACAGCTTGAAGATTTTCCTTCATAAAATAGCTTAAGATATATATTTTTAAATAAATGTCAAAAATGGTTGGTGAATACCACATTTCAAATCTTGCTACAGATTCTCAATTGAAAGATTGAATCAATGGTCCCCCTTTTAGAGACCGCTGATTTTGCTTTTAGCTCTAGTTAGTTAGCTTTTCAATAGGCAAAGTGTTTTGGGTGTTTTCCTCAACATGACTTGTTTAAACAATCTCCTGTGCTTGTAAGTTAGTTTTGTCTTATTTCAATTGTACTATGGTATTCGTACTTGAAACTAGACCAAAAAATTACTTTGAAAGATTTTATGTTCTTGCGGTTTACAAAAGTATTACCACTGAGATTTCTTGGTGTGTTGTGGTGGTTTAAGGAAGTTTCTTATGAGTTGCAGCCATTCCAATTTTGGTAATTTGCAACTCTTTTCATGACATTCTATATATCAGTGTGGGACTTATTTTCCTTCTGTATATTTTATAAAACAAATCCCTTTTTAAGAATAAGTTACCTGGTGGCGGCTGTCCAATGGACTATGGCTTTCAGCCGTTTGCAAATAAACTGCTTGTGTTTTTCACTGCAAGATTAAGAATGAGGCTGAGAGAGAGAGAGCGGCTGCTGGAGAGAAGTGGCTGAACACCAAACAAAAGAAGTCAACATGTGGAGTAGACATAAGATGAAGAGGGCTGCTTTCTGCTTTAGTGAACACAGTGAGGAATTATTCATTTTCCCCGTTGTGCTAAGGTAAAAGTTTGTTTGTAATGGCCTGGCCTGTGAATCAGCTCTGGTAACTTAAAAGGAGAGAGGAAAAAACATAAACTTTGTTTTCAGCTGCACACACACAAACAGGCAGTCATGGAAATAAAATGATAAGGCAAAGAAAGTCTAGGGAGTGAGCAGTTAAGAAAACAAGGGATCAGTGAAGGAGGAGACATTTCTGGAAAAGAAGCTTGAGGTGAAGTTGAATTGAATTTAAAGACAAAAGAATGGAGTTACCACCTAAAAATCACTTTTTATTTTTGCACAATTATAGTCTTTGATCGTAACATGTTAGTTGATTTGGGAAGGGGATGGCTGAAGTCATTTTTAGTCCCATTCAGATAATGATGGTATAGTTGTAAATTATTCTTGTAAAATGAATCATCTATTGAAATACTTAACCTCTGCTTTATGTAAACACTTAAAGATAAGAATTAGTCACAGAGACGATGCTCTAATGATGCTTTAAAGATTCTACTGCTGTTAGCTTTTGTTTTGTTTTTCTTTCACACTAAAAATATCAATGACAATATTCAGAGAAAACAATTTGACCTTTGCTTTATATTTCTCCCTCTTCTCTTCCTGGCCAGTTGCTCTTTTTACTGTTAATAAAGAAAAATGAGCATAACTATTACTAAACAAAATATTTCTTGGAAAGTAGAGTATGTCTGGCAACATGCTACTCACTGCAGAAATACAAAGTCTTGCCAAGTATTTATGATCTAGTTTCTAGTGCAAATATTGTAATAGATTTGAAATAACACAAAATTAACTTACAAGAAGCTTTTCAGCAAGATATTGGAGCTTGTTTTAAGTAAATAATTCCTTACCAATGGAAAAAAGTACTAGTTTCATTGACAGATTGTTTCACTTTTTTTTTATTAGGGAAATAATCTGCCAGTGAAACTAGTGCTTTTAAAACAAGCTCCTATATCTTGCACAAAAGTTACTTGTAAGTTAGTTTTATTTTATTTCAAGTGTACTAAGTTATTTACACTAAAAAGTAGACCAAAAATACTTGGTAAGGTTTTGTGTTTTGTAGTAGAATTACTTTAAGTGTGTAATTTCCTCTGGTATTACACACTCATATCAGGGGCTTCAATTTGAGTTTTTTAAGTTTGATAATGTATTTAGAAATTCAGGCTAACATTTTGAATAAGGGAAAGAAGTGGTCCCCAAATTGCACTGGTAGAGGTCATGACTGAAGACTTTTTTGTGAGGTGGGTAGTGAGCCTCCATTCCTTTTAAATTGTTCACTGGGCAGCATACTGAGCAGTGGAAAATAATATATTTTGACAGACTAAAAGACATTGAACAAATCATTTGGAAGCATTGTAAACATACTGAAACTGGCTAACCTTTAGCCGCTATTGAAATAGCCTCTAATGGCTATTTCACAAAATCAATAGAAAATCCATAGCATTTGGATAAGTTACACCACAACTGGATTATTCAATATTGGTCACATTTTTTAAAAAAAGTCTTAATTTCTCTTCTTCTGCCTTATATAATAAATTATTTTGTTCATATCTAGAAAATACATCCTCCTCCTTCCTTTTTTTAAGAGGATTTTCTTTTTTCTATTTTAGGAATGTTGAGTCAACCTGTACATTGTTACACATCTTTGTGGTTTCTTCTTCGGTTATCTCAAAGGTCAGCACTTCTCCAGATAATTTACTGCTGGTCATTGGTCCAAATTTTTAAAGTCAAATAGTTTTGAACTGAAAGTCGAGCAGAAAAGCGTGGGTGTGGTTTCACTTCCTGTTGTTGGGTTCTTAGAGGGAATCCACCAGTCGTTTTACGCCAGCTTTAGGTTTCATCCGAACATGACCCACCATTGTGGTTTGTGTAAAGGTCAGTAAGAGATAAATAAAGAATTTTTGCAAAGAATGAGGTTTAGAATATCCAGTATCATGTTATGGGAGGCTTGAAAAGTAAAACTGCTTTTTTTTTGTCTTTCCCTCCAACAGTCTACTCCCACAATCACTTTTTATGGGGCAGTGAAAACTTATATAATATTTTTTGCTGACATCATTCTTTTTATTTCTTGTTGTTACTCAGCTCAAGTTTATGGGAACATCGATGGGGGGAAAAATAGCTTCAAACTTGGCCTGCAGCAGCATGGACATGGCCTGAAATTTACAAAACAAAAACAGCAAAAAGCTCTTTCTAGACAAATGTGGGTTTATTTGTGTAATCAAATGACACAAGTGAGGGCTTTCTTTAAAAAGCTGATATTTATGATTTTGTCCCTTTTTTTTCTTCTGCCTCCACGCTCTGATTTTAGCCTTGGCTCCTATTTTGTTTTCAGAAACAAAGTCTCTCTAGCCGAACAGGAAAAAAAGAAAAACCAGGACTCCATGCTATGAAAACAGGAATGACAAACACCATTAGCTGAAAAGTTTCCATCTTATTGCAACTATGTTATTGTTTACTTTACCATACACATCCTAATATGGTTATCTCCCTGTCAAGACGGGTCAGAGCAAAGCTGAGGGGGAGGGGGGCACTTGCAGCTGCCTTTTAGACAATAAGAAACAAATGTCACAGCTCAGCTACACAGACCGCCTTTCACAGGCCTACAGTACTTGGCCTTCTCTGCCGGTTGGCTCGGCCTCCTGTGTGATTTTTATCTTCTCTCCAGTGTTGGATGCCCTCAGAATATGCCCCCCCCACCTCAACACCACCTTTCTTTTCAGTCCCCTCTTGCTCTCTTCTCCCCTGTTTTGCTTTATTTGTCTGTATCTCTCCATCAATCTCTGTCCTGGTCCTGTTGTTAACTATGTGCACACTGACGTCTGGGCCTCTGTTTGCTGTGTGAAGTTCTTTATCAGGGATTTGGGGGAGACGGTTGTGTGTCTGTGTGTTTGGAGTGGCCGAGCAGAGGCCGGTTCAGCTGCAGGTCACGCCCTGTCACGTTTGGTCTGCAGATATCCTAGTGACGCTTAGAGGCCATTTATAATAATTAAATTAAGAATACACAAGCTGAGAGTAAAAAAAAACAAGCTGAAGTGCTGCAGAGGAGGACTGATGCACCCACAGTTACTGGAAGACCTTTTCTTTCTTAGTGCTAAGAATAATGCCAGAACTTACAGTCTTATTCAATAAATTAGGACATGCATCCTGATCAGGCTTGTCAGATTAATAGTACCTTTCAAAAATAACCTTTTAGCAGGTAGTAAACATACTACAAAATATAAATATGTTAAAGCGTTAGTAATCTAATTAATCTATATAAAGCCTTTCACTTGGTAATGGAACTGCTCACAAAGGAACTTTTCAGTCATATTCTAATTTATGGAATCAGCCTGTATTTGTTGAATGCTTGCCTACAGTTGAAAACAGTTTCACAATTTAGTAATATTTTTGTGAAGAATTATCACATAGTTGCCTTTTATTGTCTGATTTTATCATATGCTAAAAACATCAGCAACATGAGATTTTGTAACAATCAAAATTATATTAAACATTTCAAAAGCAGAAATGTTTAAAATGTGAGATTTTGTAACAATCAAAATTATATTAAACATTTCAAAAGCAGAATAAGTAAAGTCTGTAAACCAAATGAATCCTTGTTAATGCAAACTTTGTATTTTTCAATTATGTGATTCTGACTCCACAGCTGTCCCTGAGATGGTTGGCAAAACCTTTTGTCCTGCTGACTTGCACATAGCAGATGAGATATGATGTGTCTTTCATATTAAAGACAAAAAAAACTTTTTTGGGTCTGCTTGGGGCAGCTGGTGAGTAGAGTTATTACTGAATTCTATAAAATGTGGCTTAAAGCTGAGATGCTGATGTTTGGATATTTAAAAATATATATTCTCTCTGAATTATACATAGTTTAATTCAGAGAGAATATCAGTCAGTTCTGTAAAGATAGAAGAGAGAACAAAGCAAATTTCTCTTTTATATTGGCTAATAATTTAATTTTACTTAATTGTTGCTGTAGGAGTCATGGTTTAAAATCTAACAAACTTTGACTCCTATATGCTTTATGAAATATTTCATCCTATTTTATGATTCCTCTGAATATTTCCACGTTCTATGATCAAATGATGCAATTAGTCCAGGGGGAAAATGTAGAAAAACGGGTGACTGTATTTTTTTTTTCTCAGTCTGTCAGCTTAACGTCACACACAGACTCGTTCAAGTGCATCAGGAATTAAAACTAAAATAACACAAAAAATGTTTCCCACACAAAAAAGTACATTAAAACGCCAAACAGAACATTTTGTTCATTGCAGATTTATGCTTTTGAATTTTCATTTTGCAATCATTAGGAAGTGATCGCCTGAACACTAGCGGTGGTTGATTATCTAGCTTAAACACCTGCTCTCCTGATTATCTGTCACAAAATCTATGTGAGTCGCCTTGTTTTTGTGTTAATTGAACTAAAATACTCTGAACAGAGCAGCAAGAGTACATGTTAAGGTGATAAAAGTTAAGCTAGCATAGCTAACCTACTCTCCACTTTCTTTATATATATAATGTCCAATCCACTAGATCACTGAGCAGACTTACCATTTACGTTTTACAAAAGGAATTTTAAAAACATTGACTGGCTGTTAATGCTATGAATGCAGCATGCAGCTGCTGCCGAGTTACTGTACCCAAATAGATGCAGGCACATAAAGAAAAGAATGTGCAGGAAATATTGGTGGGGACTGTCCCCATCAGGCCAAAGCTGGTGGGGAGACGTCCACACCAGTCCTTCAGAAAGTTACACCTATGGTATAGCACATTTCAGCAGAGCAGTTAAATGTGCTTTACGTCATAAAAACACAAAAACATAAAGTTATAGAAGACACCACACAGTCAACAATTGAGAAAACCAGCAAGTATTACATTTTGCTAAGTGCCGTCATTAACAGATCAAAATGTTGGTTAATGTTTCATTTATTATGGTGCAACTCTGAATTACTGACTTAAGGCAAACTGCTAAAAAGTTACTTGTAAGTTAATTTTGTGTTATTTCAGAAGTACTAAGATATTTGCACTAGAAACTAGGACAGGGGTGGGCAATCCTGGTCCTCGAGGGCTGGTGTCCTGCAACTCTTAGATGTCTCCCTGGTCCAACACACTTGAATCCAACAGCTGAATCACCTCCTAAGTGCAGTCAAGTTCTCCAGAGTCCTGCTAATGTCCTCATTATTTGACTCAGGTGTGTTGAAGTAGAGATGCATCTAAAAGTTGCAGGAGACCGGCCATCGAGGCCTGGAGTTGCCCACCCCTGAACTAGGATGAAAATACTCTGTAAGACTTTATGTTTTTGCAATTTTATGTGTCGTCCATCTTTACTCTTCTACTTTCCAGCCTGGACTTCTTTGCAAAATAGCTAAAGATCAGACAGATTTTAACAATTTGTGGTGAATTCCAATTTTCAAAATCTTGCCACAGATTCTCTACTGGAATTAGATTTTCTTTTTGCTTGTTGTGCTTGTAGCTCTGTTTCTGTGCTTGGGGTCATCCTGCTGGAAGGTTAAACCCCCATCCCTTGCTAAAGTTTTCTGCAGGTTCAAACAGATTTTCTTCCAGGTTTTCACTATTTTTACCTCCATCCATCTTCCTATCAGTTATGACCTCCTTCATCACCTTGTATCATAACAGGGATGGTTTGTTCTAGAATGAGGTGTTTGTTTAAATAAACACAAGCAGCTTGTGTACAATAGACATGGAAAGGTTTTCTAGTTATAGTGAACTTATGTTGGTCTTATAGTAAAAGTCTGCAAGTATGCTTCCTTGAACAAGCTTCAGGGTAGGTCTGTGGACTATATAAAACATTTTCATTATATTTATTCCACAAAGTTATTCTCAGATATTGAGATTTCACCTGATAAGTTCTGTCTGTTTGTAGTTCATGAAGGAATGTGCTGGTTTAGCACTATGTCACAATTATACAAATGTGCTGCTCTTGTCCAAACCGTCCCAACTCAGTGTTTACATTGTTACCTCAGACACGTGAAAGTGGCTACAAACAGATGAACAGGCACAGCCATACATCTTTGACCAAGAAGCAGAAGAAGTGGAGCCTCCTGAACAACTATGAAGCCACAACCACTGAAGGATTAAAGGCTGTGGATCTGACTCATATTTATATTGTTATTAATTAAAACTCTGAGGATTCTGCTTTGCTTCGGGGCTGTGTGCCATGATATGAAGTCCAGCAGCTGACATCAGCACAAAAAAAGATTTTTTTCTCAAATGCAACCTATTTTTCTTAAACATACATTTGCGAGGTTATAGGAGAAGCACTTTTCTCAACATGTAAAATATAAAAATAAAAAAAAATTCAGACAGTGTCAATAATGTCCAAGTGTGCAGCTTTTTTTCCACAAACGCTGCATCTTCTCAATGAAGACTATAAAGACTTCTTCCTAAACTCATCTGTGCAAACTACAACTTTCTTTGGCAATATCACAGGGACGTGATATTGCTCTGACGGAGAACAGATCTCCTAGTCATGGAGCTCTGTTCTCCGTGACTAGGAGGAAATGCATGGACGCATGGTCTGTATTCCAGACAACAGCAAAATATTTTCCTTTTCCAGCAGTCATTGTGCAGCGTATCCAGCAAAATAAATTTTGCGTCTTTTTTAATAAAGTCGCTGGAGCTCCACTTGGGTTGACAGTTTAGGGGCTGGTCTTGGCTTGGGGTTGCTAGGTTAAAAAATTGTGATGCAACAATTTAGAGGTGTTTTGCAGACTATTTATTTATTTTTTCTCTTGAACTGTTTCTAGAAGCAAGAAATACCCGAAAGGTAGGATAGAAACATACAAAAAAAGGAATTTTGCATAATAGTAGACATTTAAAAATCCCAATTTAAAGAAAGGAGGTTTGTAGTTGTTAAATCACAAAATGGGGAAAAAGTTCAAGCGGTATAAATTGGGTGTGCCCCAATTCCAGTTTTCTGGCCGATTTCTGATCACCAATCTTTGAAAAGCCTGACCTAACAATTCCAATGTTAGCTGATTTAGACTTTTTGTCTCAAAAGTCGCAAAATATAGCTATAAAGTCACTAAGTTGGCAGGTTACATGCAGACATAATCTGGTGGTCATTTCTGTCAGTCTCATTGCAGAGCAAAGGAGGACAGTGGCTGATTTTAGAATTTTGCAGAGGTGGACAAGTCAGCTGATCACCAATCTCCCAAAATTAAGGAAATTGATGTTTATTTATTGGTGCACCCAGAGCTAACATCCTTTTTCCGTCTTATGTCACTAACTTGGGATGTATAGTTCTAGAAACCCAAGAAACAACAACAAATTTTTTGAGATTCGGGTAACTTCATCACAGACAAGTCTGGCATGAGCTAGAAAGAGGCTTCTTTGAGATGCATAGACCTATTTTCTTTTTCTCACCCCGGTTGGCAGAAGATGATGAAAGCTTCACCTCAATCCTAAAATCATCACATTTGTGATATTTACCTAATATTATCTGGGCCTGTGGATGAATGGGAGGACAGAACATAAGGAATGTGAAAAGTCAGGTCATATGATTTGCTCAGTACAGAGCCACAGAATCCTTGGGAAAATAAGTCATGATGTGATATGTTTTTAACACCGGCCTTTAAAGTAATGCCTTCTTCTGCTTTGGCCTTGAAAATTGATCTGCCAAACAATTTGGCATGTAAAAAAATTACAATGTATCATCAGAAAAAGTTTATATATATATATATATATTTTTTTTTACATTTGAGTGCTTTCTGTTGTACTCAAAAAGTTTCCTGGGTTATCATCGAAGAGGCACTATATTGACAAAAGTATTTTCTCACCCATCCAAATGATCAGAATCAGGTGTTCCAATCACTCCCATGGCCTCAAGTGTATAAAATGAAACAGCTGGGCATGCAAACTGTTTTTACAAACATTTGTGAAAGAATGGGTCACTCTCAGGAGCTCAGTGAATTCCAGCATGGAACTGTGATAGGATACCACCTGTGCAACAAATCCAGTTCTGAAATTTCCTCGCTCCTAAATATTCCACAGTCAACTGTCAGCTGTATTTCAAGAAGATGGAAATGTTTGGGAACGACAGTAATTCAGCCACAAAGTGGTAGGCCACGTAGACTGGCGAAGCGAGATCAGTGGATGCTGAAGCACATAGTGTGAAGAGGTTGCCAACTTTCTGCAGAGTCAATCACTACAGACCTACAAACTTCATGTGGTCTTCAGATTAATTAAAAGCTCTCGATTTACCAGTCGATCTTACGTTTCTACCCTCATCTATGGTCATAAACTTTGGGTAATGACCAAAAGAACGAGGTCGCGGATACAAGCGGCCAAAGTGAGCCGCTGTGCTTTCACGTCAAGAGGAGCCAGTTGAGGTGGCTCAGGCATCTGGTTAGGATGCCTCCTGGACGCCTCCCTGGTGAGGTGTTCTGGGCACATGCCACCAGGAGGATCCTCAGGAAAGACCCAGGACACGCTGGTGGGACTATATTTCTTGACTGGCCTGGGAATGCCTTGGGATTCCCCCAGAGGAGCTGGAGAGGGGCCTCCCTTCTTAAGCTGCTACCCTCTCGACCCGACCCCGGATAAGTGGAAGAAGATAGAGGAATGGAGTGTTATTTAAGCTCATATGTGAGTCAGGGCTGGTGGGCGAATACTTTTGGCAATATAGTGTATATATATTATTGAAGATGATGAATCAAAACCTGAAATTGTCAATATTATAGAAATGCAGTCATAATAAAAGTAGTGAATGCTTCAGGAACACAGGAAAGAGTGATGAACATGCAAAATCTGACTAGGAACATACATACAGTGAGTCACACTGATTTGAATGAGTAGTGATGCATGTACATCGAAAGAGCTTCAAATACTTTGGAAAGATAACAGTTATTAATATATTTTTGACATTTAGTTGTAACCACAGTTCAGACTTAACATGTTGGCTGTTTCAGTTGCAGATTTTATTTGTAGGTCATTTTAAACTTCACCTCATCACAGCTATATTTTGTTGTTTAGCTAATGGGAGTGATTTTTTCCCCCCAGAAGTCAGAGGAAAAAGACTGTACCCGCGTTAATGTTAATGAACTTTGTGAAAGCTTGTTTACAAGCCTCAAGCTCAGTTTCTGAGAAAGGCAGCAGGCTTACTTTTAAACATAGTTACAGCCCAGAGATGTGTAGGCATTGTAAATGCATACAGGTGCAGCCAAGGTGAGAGCAAAACATTTTCTCCCTTCCCCACCCACCTCCTCTGCTTTTATTTTAATTATGCAATAATGTGTTAACACACAGTAGCCATTACATATGCGCTAAAATATTGATAGGAAAGTTTTCATGGGTTAGCTTGTGAAGAAGTAGCATTTACTCTAAGCTACTTCTGGAGATTTTCCACTTAACTGGTAAAATACACACTTAATTTTGGAAGATCTGCAATCACATGATCTTTCATGTGAAACTGATCTTTCACAGGAAAGATCAGTTTCTTGCATGTGAAACTGATCTTCTCTACCTCCACAGAGGTCTGAAAATCAGCTACTGTCTTCTGAAAATTCCACCTATGAACTAAATGCATCTGAACTAAGTGTGCTCCGATTGCAGTTTTCTGGCCAATCACCTGTCCTTCCAATTCCAATTTTGAGAGAAGCCGATTTTTCGTCTGAAATGTTGCTAAATGTAGCAAGGAAATTGCTGATTTGGCTGATTTGGTGGGTTGACTTTTGCTAACTGTGACCGAGCAGACATAACCTGGTGGGTGGGTATCAGTTACCATTGGGTAGATAAGACCGGTGGCATCATTATTTGACATTCCAGTTATAATAAATAACCGGAGAGCCAGACAATATCACTGACACTCAGGTTTGTTTTCAAAAGTAATAAAGGTTTTTCTGATGGCGGGTTAAATAATAGAAGATGTAAGAATGTTTTACCTTTTTTTTTTCCCCTTAGCAAAACAGAGCTTCAGGATTGATTTTCCAGGATTGATTATTTTTAAGATGGACAAGGTGTGTAGACCATCATGCGTACATAAGTAGCTGCGCAAAGGTGTGCCGTGTAATTGTGGAACACTTTGGACCTGATGGCTAATAAAATATGTAATAATCAGTGTTGTATAAAGTACTCAAAAAATGTACTTAA
>CAEFZX010009994.1:0-23598 GCA_903066825.1 Alfaro cultratus
TCTGATTGTTATACAGCATACAACAACATCTGGCAGGGCTAGGTATTAGCCTCGGTATTACCGTAACCCTAACCCTACCTCTAACCCTCAACCAACAAGCCTCACTGGCAGATTTAAACATTTACAAAGCATTTCTTTTCCACAGTTGTCAGTGTGCCTGAGTTGATGCTAATTACTGTAAAAATAGAAGATAAACTAAATAATAATGTGCCGTTACATACAAGGGGTAAAGCGGTTTGCACAAACCTCCAAGCTTAAAGGAAGAACTCCTTTCTGAATGTTGAACTTATTAGTTTTTGGTGTTTTTAAAACCAACCTTTTCAGACATGTTTTGTTTGATCTTTGGTTTGTCTGTTTATACAACAGTGAATTTTATAAGAGCATTTCAGTTTATAGGAGCATTTATATTGAAAGAAAATATAATTTTCAAAGAAAATTTAGCTTGTAGATTTGAATCCACATTTCTTGAGGCAAGACGACATATTATCAACACGCAAAAAGCAACACAAAACGTATGCACAGTTATTGTCATAAAATTGCTCATTACCTAATAAAAGTTCAAACTGAAAAAAAAAAAAGAAAAACATAAAAAATAAAATGCACCTAAAGTCACATTTGAGTGCTTGCGTGTTTATGTATATTTATATTGAACTTCAGTCAGTTGTAGTGTTATGTTATCCCATTAACATAGATCATAAAGATACCATTGTAGAGGCCTTCATTTATATTACTGAACATCATGAACTTCTGTCAGTCACACTGTCATATAGTAATAAATTTAGTTCAGGGGTCTTCAACTCCAGGGATTGACGCCTCTGTCATGCACCTTTTCCATCCGTCTCTGCTTCAATACACCTGAATCAGGTGATTAGCAGGACTCTGGAGAACTGGACTGCATACTGAGGAGGTGATCCATTTAATTCAAATGTGTTGGACCAGGGACACACCTGAAAGTTAATGGATACCGGACCCCAAGGCCTGGAATCAAAGGCCAGTTGTTTGGCTCCTTCTCACCATTTGGTGACTTTGGTATTCTTCAATTTTGGGTTACTTTATCCCCACCTTACTTTCCATGATTTTTCTTGAAGCACTCAATGTGCAATAAAGCCTTGAATTTCTCCCAGGCATGGGCGATGCAAAAGCAACATCTCTGGAAACGATTCTTGCATTGACTGACCAGTAAGTGTCTTGGTCACATCTTGATGAGAAGTGTCCATTTGAGATATATTTCCATGACCTACTGACCTT
The DNA here is from genome assembly GCA_903066825.1 of Alfaro cultratus. Lineage (NCBI taxonomy): Eukaryota > Metazoa > Chordata > Actinopteri > Cyprinodontiformes > Poeciliidae > Alfaro > Alfaro cultratus. The sequence continues at coordinate 1,249 of CAEFZX010009994.1, forward strand.
GTGCCACATTTAGTCATTCAATTAATCTTAAAAAGGAAGAAATTTGGAATTGGAAGACTATGGTATGTATTTAAATAAGCACACCAAGGTCAAATGTATTGTCCCACCAGTCACTATTGTGACCGTCAACATGTTTTCACATCCTGCTCACACTGCATGTGTGTTTTTACAGCTGGGTGGCTGTTCCAGGATCTTATTGTGTGCTTTTTTTCATGCTTGCACAATTTACATGCAAAGGTGTATATCATAACTAGACACTTTAAAGACAATGTGCACCAACAATCTTTGTCGTATATTTATTTAAACCTACATTGCTAGTCTCTTCTTTGGGAGGTTTGTGGCAGTCTTCCTCTCGCCAAGGTGCAAACAAGATGTAAACAGCTCTGGTCATGTGATAATTTACTCTAAACATGTAAGACTGCATAAGTATTATCCAAACACTCTAAACTTTCAATATTTGCTGAACATTAACTGAAAATTTAATCAGTAAGCTTTTTGGAGTCCTTGAAAGTGAAATAAATTTCTTGGTCACTATTGTGACCAGTGGGTTTAAATGGGTTAAAGCAGTCTCAGAGCCTGTTTAAAAAGCCTTGACAGTGATATGAAAGCTCTGGATTTTTCTGGTCACCAAAAAGTCTTGTGTCCTATTTACAAATGCTCCTTTACTCTTGGTTGTTTACAAAGTTAACATTTTAGTGGATACTGTTATTTTCTTGTGTTTTTATGTTTGATTTTGGACTCCTTAACATGAATTCTTTGTGATTTTTCTTTAGTGTCTTGGTTTTCAAGACAAATACTTTCAGATAATCAGTTGTCTGTCAAATTAAAGACAAACTGTTCTCACAAAATGAGAATATGCTTTTCCTCGCATGCTGTTAACTGGAGAAACATGACCCTCAACAAAGGGATCAAAACTTTGTTGAGGGATCAAAACTTGCCAATATTCTAGAGTTTAAAGGACAAACTTCATCCGACAGGTACAAAAAAGGGCTGTAGTTCAGTCATTAAACCAATTCTTTGTCCAGACTATTGCCTAATGCAATCAGACAAATCTTGTTATGGAAATGTTGAACCTGATTACAGTGCATTCATGCATGAAAATGAGCATTAGTGTGTTTATTCTGATGGGGATTGCCTGTGTTTTCTTTCTTTCGCTGTTGTTGCCAGATGAATCTGTCACGTCGGACCTGCAGTGACTCTTACGCTCAATCTTGAGGGTCTCTGGTTTGTAAATGTGGACTACTTCATGGTCCACTTTTGAAATTAATGACATTTTGTCCCAACAAGTCAATAATAAGCCAGTCAGGCTGAATGATTGTTTCCTTGACTGTACTGCATGTGTGTTTTTACAGCTGGGTGGCCGTTCCAGGATCTTATTGTGTGCTTTTCTTCATGCTTGCACAATACAATTCAACACAAAGCCGCCACCAGCACCTGGAAGTGCAGGAATTATTCATAGAAACTTTTTCTGCTGGAGATGTCCTGTTGCATGCAAGTTTTTCTCATCTATAAGTCTTTTGTTTTCCTGATCTTCAGCTGAAATCAATTAGCCATAGCAGCATAGTTTGGACATTAATGCATAAAGTTGTTCCACCCATCATTCCAAACAGACAAGCGCCCCACGTTCTTTGTTATGGTTGACGCCTTCCCTTTTTGTCGCTGGCAAATGTTTGTCAGAATTGCTGCTGTTTGTTATTCTCTGGGAAGTTACATCACAAAACAGCGGTCCTGCCTTCACGTGTGGGTGTCCATTCGGGCGTGCAAGCTGACATGTACTGCATGTTCTTCTCCCCGGCGTTCGATCAGACAACTGCAGCAGGCACATTTCAGGCGCTCAAAAGTTGCACACTGGTCTCTGCAGATAAGCTTGTCAATGACTTCTTCGGATTTTGTCACATTCTTCAGCCTGGAGTTATTTGCTTTGTGGCCTCTGACAATGGTTAGCCTTGCTTTGTGAGCGCTGTTGACTCGACTGCAGCTAGAGGTCAAAGACTGGTTCCTAAAAATACCAGGCCCTCGGCATCTCTGCGAAGCGTTGCGTCACAGGGAACGGTCTTATCAGAGGTTGCGTCAGAGCAACAGGCAGGCCGACGCTCTATCCAGCGCTTTTCTCTGGATACACACAGGCCTGGATTTTCACAGCTAGTCCAGCGTTTTTGTTATCTTACGCTGTTTTTTTGTGTGTGTGTTAATGAGGCATTACCTAATGGATCTTAGAGTTCTGGCCACAACCCCCCCCCAAAAAAAATTATTAAAGTTTAACTCTTATTTCAAGTAGGTTCATTTATTTGTAATGTTGTAAGTATGGTGCCTTCCAGATGTGTTCAGCCACACTTTCCTATTATATGTAATAGCAAGATGTAGACACTGGTTTTCTTCTTGCCTTCTTTCATAAAGTCAATATTTGTAGATTGCACCACTAATGGTGATTTTGTCAATTGATTCTCCCACCTGAGTAAGGCTGTGCGAAATGGCGTAAAAATCTCCTATTTATTCATATGGTATTCAATTTCCAATTGTAAGTTATTTGTTTCTCTCTTAAACATTTCCAAAAAGCGGGTTTTATCTCAGTCATCCCTTCTGTGAGTTGTATGATGGCTTATTAGGGCCAGGCTACAACATTTTTGATTAGTCATAATATTAGCAGAATAAAGTTGCAATTTTACCAGAAGAATGTCTTATAAATATGAAAAAAAAAGTTATTTTAATGACAAAAAAGTTTGGGTTATTAATTTTCTGCAATGTTTGGCGTTGAAGTTCTCCCATAATTACTACTTCATTCTCCTAATATTACGTCTGTACTCTTGTAATGTTATGACTTTATGTCATTAAAAAAAAAGTCATAGCCTGACCTTTATATATTTCTTCTTAGAGTTGACCTGAATTCAAGGTCCAAATAAGTAGAGGCTATAAAACAAGATGGCGGCCTTGGACGTGCAACATCACTCCAAACTATGTAAACCCAAATTTGTGTTTATTTTCTTTATTTATTTCAAACAAGTTGTTAACCCTCGTGCGATTCTGTTTACTCCCCTTGTTTACAGGTCAACAATAACCCGCCCTAACAAAAGCCCCAAAATAAAGCAGATTTTTACCTTCTTTATCAGGGTAAAGAAAATAAAAAACAGCCCTTCCCAGATCTTTATTTGTAGTCATTTGCCTTCTATATCACATAAAATCCACTGTAGTTTTGTAGTTGTAATTTCTAAAAAATGTGAAAAAACAGCTGGTTTATGCAGCACAAACTGAACCAGACATTAAAAATTCCAGTAAATTTCGCCAAGAACTTGTGCGTTTGTGTCACAGCAAATCTCCCAGCGAACCCTCAGGAGCAGCTGTTCCAAGCTTCACAGCAGCCTCCGGTGCGGGAGTAACCTTGTGCGCTTTCTGCATCTAGACGATAGACTCGGATCTCAGCGGAGGAAGTGTCAGCCTGTGATGATCACCTGTGTAAAGTCGCCGCTGTAGAACACGGCCGTCTAACGGAGGAAGGAAGAGGCAGGCGAGGTGGTGCGTCGAGACACGAATCTGATATTCTCCCCACGCGCTCCTTCCACAGCGTCCTTGATAAATAATTTGTGTGTTTAACTTGGCCACGGCATTTTAACGAGGATACCTGTCACATGCGTGCTTCGCTCACGGCTGGGATTGGGTGCAGACGGATGGGATTCCTTAAACCTCAAACAGAAAATTACAGGCCACATAAAAAGAAGGGAATCAAGATTTACATCACAGCTTAAACACGTTCAACATACTTTGTCGTTGCGTAAGCGTTTTATTATTATGGGATTCCTTAAACCTCAAACACAGAAAAATACAGACTACATAAAAAGAAGGGAATCGAGATTTACATCACAGCATAAACACGTTTAACATACTTTGTCGTTGCGTAAGTGTTTTATTATTACAAAGGGACATTATTGTATCCAAACAGACACACATGCCACCATCAGCAGTCAGCCAATCTGCTCTGGGGAAGCAGTTGTTAGTTTAGCATCACTTCTGAGACTGACAGGGAATAAACAGCATTGCTAAGTGTCTCCGTCAGCGCTCGTGTCGAGTTGGTCCAGTGGCTGCCATGGAAACAGCTACGACTCAAGCAGGCGAGACCCAGTTTGTTCCCTGTTGACTGAAGTAAAATTTAAAAAGGAGGGGAAAAAAGAGGAGAGAGGAAAATTGCAAAAAATCAGGTCAAAATTGATTTGTTGCGCTTAATTTTCCCTCTGAGGAAGTCGAGGCTTCAGGGCAGGTGTTGGAGCGAGCTGTGGAGATGTGGCGCTGTTTGGTTGTTTGGATGGATTTCTGCTCTGTTTTCCTCCCTCCCCGCGGTCCAAATGAGCCAGTCCATAATTAAACATGGTGATGACGGGGAAGAGGTCACATGAGAGGAGGTGGGGGGGTTTCGCAGGACGATGTTTGTCAGTTGTCTGTTTCAGAGGAGCTTATCTGTGGTCGGCTTGCTGTGACAGGGCAGCTTTGTGTCCTTGCTGCTGTGGAAACATGTGCTTTGGGACTCAAAGTAACACAAATCTTCAGGAATAAATGCTTATTTTGACTCTGTAGGCCTGTTAGTAGAGCAAGGTTTTTTTCTTGTCACAAATAATACCTGTGAATGATGCCATACAGTTGAAATTACAAGTAAATGTAGAAGAACATTGTATGTTCAAAATAATAGCAGTCAGTAAGGTAATTTATGCTGTGAATAAACATGTGGTATTTATTTACATGGTTATGGTGGATTCCTTTCTGAAAATATTAGCATGATTCATACCAAAAATTGTTACGAAGTAAAAATTACTTTGATTAAAAAGTTGATGGGAGAGTAGAAAATGCATAATTCAAAATGAATCAGTCAAATTTTATTTACATAACCTCTACATCTGTGTGTACTAAACCTGTGCTTTCTAGTAGTTAGGGAATAAAATTGAAGAAAGAAACTAAAATGAAATGAAATAACAACATTAGCAAAAATCTGCAAATATAATCTCATTTGCTCAAAAATGGGAGCAAAAAGAAAAAAAATATAATTCCACGGAGAGATTAGTCAGAATACTAAAGACTCAGCCAATAATCCGCTTCAGGTTGGTCAAAAGTCAATATTTACTTTGGAGAAGTTTTTCAGATAGAAGAAGTCAAGCCCCTGTAAACCATTACTTGGAAAAGAAGGAGCTGAACTCTTCAAATATTAGTTATGTTATTAATTCTGTTTACAACTTTTCTAATTATTTTTACCCACACAAATGAATGAATGAATGTAATCAAAAAGCTTGTTTTCTACCTTGCAAATAGAAACACCAAGCACAGAAAAAAAGGCTATCATGCTCATGTTTGCTAATGCTAGCAGAAAACCAGAAATATTAGCATTTATTTGCTATTGGTTGCTAGTATTAATTTTATCATCATAGCCAATAGCATTTGGCTTTAAGGATAGAATCTGATGCTAACTAAAGTCAAATAACCTCCAGATGTTTCCATCTATAGTTAGTTTCGACTAGCATATTAGCTAATGCTAACTTTTCAGAGCTAACATTAGATTTAAAATTCAAACCAGGTTAAACTCGCCTTGAACTATTTTGCATAAACCTTTTCCAGAGATGTATTTTTAATATACAGCATTCACTTAATATTTAGAAATAAATGTTTGGTTTTGTTTCTTTCCAACTCCTTTGCATTTATTTGACAGTATTTGGGGAGGGTTTTATTTGTCCCGGCTGTCCCTCAATGTGTTGTCTGTTCACCATATGTGAAACTGGGAAGCATTGTGGGAGCTCCATGTGTCTCAGAGAAAAAGAAAAGACTTCAAGAGGGTCTTTAGTTATATGCAAATTTATGTCTGATTTGCATAATAACAATAAAAAACCACATTTTGGCAACTCCAGCACCAGAGAGCCTCAATAGTCACACTCTCTCCAGAGAAGTCACACTCGCCCACTTGCAGAAAGAAAAGTGTGGCGTGTAGCTTTTCAGTGTTAGGACCCCCAGCTTGTCCCCGATCCATGCTTATAAAAATCTGACTGAGAATGATGACCTTTAGCAGTATCAGGTTTAACTGTCTTTACATTACAAGGGGATTGATCGTGACTCAGCTGAGCATCAATTATGTAATGTGTGGTAGGGGTCTCGTGTTTCACTAGGATGCCTCAGAAATCTACAAGTTGGTAAACCTCTATTGCCAAAAATAAAAATAAAAAATCACCAAGCAGAGGTAAAAAGTTCTGATAGAAGAAACAGGAACATTTTCACTCCTCAAGGATGATTTATTGAGTCTATTTCATGTTTGGAAACATGTTTTTCTAACAATATAAGTGATTAAAAATGTGAAAATCAGGAATGAATCTTTGAAGATGCATCCCAGCCACTTCTTTTATTTTACCTTATATTTCTTGATTAAATACACAAAATAATCACAATTGTCCCTATAAATTGCTTGTACATTATAGCTACTTATAGATTCAAAAGTAAACTACAGTAACCAAATGACTGAATTTGTTTATCATTTGCTGGAACAATTACAGTTGGTGTCAAACTAAGATTCCCTTTAAAACCCCCTTAGTTTAGTTTAGACCGTTTTCTTAGACAAAAGTTTCCAAAAGCTTAATCTGTTGCTGTTGCTCAGAATAATGAGAATAATTTTTATTGTTTATGTTTAAGAAATGTAATTCACAATCAAGTGAAAGAGCTTGGATTTTATTTGTTTAACTTTAATGATTTATTAAAACAATCTTGTGATTTTTCTTGCTTGCATTTTTTTTATTTTATTTATTTTTGGTTGGTGTTTGTTTTCCCTGCCAAACTATGCAAAACTGGCACTAATGGTAGCTCCAATTTTTTACCACCAAAATCTATAAAATTGGTGCTAATTCAGCAACTTTGTCTTTTCTGGAGGCTGGCTAAACGCACCAATAATCAGTAAAAATGTTAAATATTCTCTGTCTCTTTCACTCTCAATAATTTAGAATAGCATCTACAAAATCACAAAGCTCCAACTTTAATTAAAAGATCAGGTCAGCATCAACATAAAAAGGTTTATTGGTCTCAGTTGTTTGGTTTAATATTGCTCATTATATTGTTAATATAGATTAATGCATTATGTTTGCAACTTTCATTTATCTCTGTAATTTCATTTCTGACTTTTTAACATATCTGCTTAAAATAGAGAGAACAACCAGCCATGTTTCTAAGGTGTGTTCACAACCATTGACTGTTGTTTAAATCAAGATTAATTAAATAATCTGGTGATGTTAACAAACTTACTCGCAGGGATTAAGGATCAAATACTGTGATGTTGTCATCCTGATCAGTGATCCTCCACAGGAAATTAAATTAAACATAGGGAGGAACAACATTTTACTGGAAGAGATGTTTTCACTGACGTAATGATGTGACAGATCTTTGACTGTGGGATACAAAATTTTTGTTCCTGAAGAAACTAATTAAGATTTTCTTCGGAAGCCCTTTGGTGGTCTGTAACTCCGACTAAATTTGCTGTAATACTTTCGATTTCATATGTTTAAGGGTAAAAGTATGGCAGTAACTCCAGATTGTTTGAGCAAATGATCAATGTTGTCCCCTCTGACTCGCCATACAAATGTCATGGTAATGTTATGCATGGTATGTATGTGCTCTCTGTAATGTTTCTGGAAAGTATTTGCCATTTAAAAAGTTACTGCAAGCCTCTAAATATGGTTTTAAATTTATTGCTGCCATTAAGCAACATTTACACAACGTAAGCCAAAGACCAGAGCTCTCACAGAGCTTTCGTTCGATTTGTGAGCTATTAATGGCTTATCTCAACTCTCAAAGTGAACTCTGCTTGAAAAGACTTCTGGTCATTTCAGAAAGAAGCAAAGTTAACTTAACTTGAACATCTTGTTCCCTGGATGTTAAACTACTGACTCCACAAACCTTCAAACAAAAACAACTTTCTGTTTGTTTTTTTTTTAGACTTTTGTATTATTTCCTTTAAAAAGTTTAGATGGTGAATATTATGTTTTAAAATTTACAGTATTCAAATGATAAATGTTCAATCAGTAAAGTAAATTTAAGGGAAATAATGTTAATTCATATGATATAGATTTGCTAGGCTGTATACGTCAGATGACAGAATGTTAATTTCCGTCTTCAGAAACTTGAGACTTAACTAGAAATTCCCCTGAAAAATCAAAATTTTTACTTGGACTTAAAACTAACCTGAAGACGTCTCTATTCCAAATCCTGTCCTTTGGGTCCACAGTCCTGACGGTTTTGTCATTTTCCCACTCTTCTGATTTAGATGCTTAAATTCCTCCAGTGCATTTCATCAGCTTCTGCAGAGGAGTGTTAAGTGTTGTTTAATCCTCCTGCAGTCTGAAGAGACAGGTCCCTGTGTGCGGTCCAGCAGGGTCGCACTGACCCTGTGTTTGATTTAATTAGGTTTTTTTTGTGTGGTTTCGAGAACTGACGGTCTGATGGGACAACCCCCCCTGCTGTCCGACTGTGACATCTGCCGCGTTCTTCCTGAGCGTTGTGTTAAGTGTTTTTAAGCTAACATCAGATAAAAGAAAACCATTGCATCACTTAATATTGAAAAAAAAAAAACAAACACAAGTGTGTTTTCAGCATTTTTCATGAGCCAACCTGGCTGATGAGCTCTTCGGCTTGTCGGCCATGACGGTCCAAATCTGAAGAGTTTTCACTTTGATTTTAAACATCCAGCTGTCACTTCGGGTTCATACTGGTGTGGTTGTTCATCATTTACTCCCATAAAGTCATACAGCATCTTCATAATAGTAAAAAAGACTTCTTCCATTTCCACTGATAAACAACTGGACAGTAGCGCTCCCCCACCCCAAAAAAAATCACCCTACTTCAACATTTATTGGCAAAACAAATTATTTAAGTTTCATGTTAGAGAAATGAGTTCCTGGAAAGATTTGTGGAAGTGCTTCATTAAATGATATTCATGCAATATGAATATTTTAATATTTTAATACAAAAGAATTTTGGTGAATTAGGAAATTATCTAAAACTTGTAGATTAACTGATGTCTGGAGTTGGATACCTCCACCATACAATGCATTAGAAGATATTGCTGCACCACTATAATATAACGTCTTGTATGAGTGAATGTTTTTTTGAAATGTACAATTGCGTTGTGTTTTGACCAACAAGAGACTCTCGCTTTCTGATTCATTATGTCTGCTCAGGCCTGGATGTTGAAGCTTTTGTTTTGTACAATCAAACACAGACACATTATGTTGTTTGTTTTTAAAAGAAACAGCAGGACCAGCACTTTTACAGTATGACTGTAGTTAAAAATGTGAGGTAGGAATAAGAGGTAAAATCAAGCAGAAGAAACCAGAACGGTTCTCTCTCTGTTTAAATGACACTTCTTCATGTCCGTCACAATGTTGACAGAATCTGGAGACCAAGAACAAGACAAAGACTAAGAATAGCTCCTGTCACTGAAATGTATTCTCTCTTGGAAACATCCTGGAAACTAGTTTCCTGAGAAACCTTCCTCTGCAGTTCATGACAGATTTGCTCCACAGGTGGTTCGTCTCTGAAATATTTTTTCTTTTCTGCTACTTTGATGGTGCTTTATGCACCGTGAAACACAAACGTCTGCCTGTGCGGCATCGGGGTCAGCTGACGCTCCGCTCCAGACGGACGGTGCGAAAACCGCCCGGCAGAGTTAGAGGAGCAGGAAAAGAAGGAGGGGTTTGACTCTTTATCTGTGCTCTGGGTTCTGGTCATTTTAGATAAGGGCAGTGCAAGCTGTGTGTAGACATGACGCTCAGTCTGAGTACACAAACCCAGCAACTGCCTGGCACCAAACATACACATATTCCCTGTGAGAAAGGCTGAAAGTGACAGTGAGCTCATAGGGAAAAAATTAACAAAGTGAAAGAGTATAGAAATAATTACATGCACTCTGAAGTGAAAATTTGTCTTCTAAGAGATTTTTTTTTATCTCAACTTGGTTTAATAAAGGTTATTATTGTATAAAGGCCAATATAAAGGAGTGACTCTTAAAAGACGTTTGAATGAATTGACTCGTCTCAAATGTTTTTCAGTGTAGTTATAATCCATTTTGAAATAATAATAGTAATACTTTTATAATGTGCTTTCAGTCTAAACACAACAATACAAATCACTGACAAAACTGAGCATGAAAAACACTAAAATCTCCATGACAAAAATGCTTTTTAGTTTTTGACAGACAAGTTGCTGCATTTTCATTAATCTCAGTGAATTTATATAAGCTGGATGAACTTTCAACTATAGCTGTTAAAGTCATTTTAATATTCAAAATAACATGAATAAGTGTGATTTTTATGTGTACGGTCTAAAAATCACTCTTCAGGACGAAGCAAGTAAACTGATTTAACCCTCACTGTGTTTGTTGCAAGCGCTAGCTGCGCTGGTTGCAGGTTGGTGATGATCTACTGAATAGATCGATTCAATAAACACATATTAACAAGCAAAATGGTTCAAAATTGTCCATTAAATTCATACTTTCAAAGAGAAGAAACAGGAAAATAAAGGGATTTGTTCATTGCAGGTTAGCATCTTATGTTTGATCAAACATAAGATGCTTGATCAAGCATCTTATCAAACTTCCAGGCACATAGGAAGTCAAAACCAACCAATCTGACTGTTTTGGTTTTAATTGCCTCCATTTCTCCGCCTCCCTCGTTCAGCTGGTCGCTCCTCTCGCTGCATCCTCACTGAACCTGAGGAGGGGATTCTGGTTCTTTGGAGGGAGACTGAGGAATGTGGGTGAGAGTTGCTAAGTGAAAGCTGGACTGGCATCTCTGATAATTCACAGCCTCCGTGGGTGTTAGTTTGAGGCCAACACCAAGCAGAACCTTTCACAAGGCAGAGAAAGAAGCTCTGGCAAACAAACGAAGCCGGAGCGACGCTTTAGTAGCATCAGCATATTAGAGTCATCGTCGTGTCGATGTCTTTGATGTTTCCTAGATTTGAAATGTGTTCTTTTATTGCGGATTTACTGGAAAAATTTTTCAATGTTTAAAATTTAGAGCAGTACTTTAAGTTTCTATCTTCTTCCTGTTTTAGGTTTATTTATTAGCAAGCATGCATCCTGTGAATGTACTAAATTAGGCCTTAAAGATATTGTGTATCCATCATTCCTGGGCAATGTGAAGGCGCAAATAAGGTCCTCGAAGGCAGCACTTAAGGATTTTCCATATTTTGGGATGTGCCGGGTAAAAATATCAATCAGATGAAGTAAAAATAAAGGTAAACCAGACATTATGAAGCAGACATTTAATGTCATTTTATTAGTAAGGTTAGAAAATAGCTTGCTTGTGTTGATTTAGAGATTTTTTTATCTTCATTTTACAAAGCTTACTCAATCAGAACTTGGATAAGGCAATAACAAGGGAGAAAACCTGAAGGATTTTCCAGTTGTTTTAATGTCAAATACTAATGAAAAATATCCATAAGAAAAGATGTTGTTCCTGTGATGGTACCAATTAGAAGCGCAAAGAAACAGTTTAATAACTCAGCTATTTTAATCATGGCAGCCATTTTGGATTTTGGGTTTAGTGAAAAAACGTCAGACTTCGGCAGACCATCCTTCTTTTTTCCCATCTTTTCTTTAATTACATTTTTCTGATAAAGCACAAGAAATGGAAACGTTTCACTGCAAAAGCAAACAATCTTACCAAGTATTTTAGGTCTAGTTGTGCAAATATCTTGGTGCACTTGAAGTAAAACATAACTAACTTTTGTGAAATAGCTTTTGAGCAAGATATAGGATCTTTTTAAGCAAATAAATCATTGATATTGATTTTAAAAACTAGTGGTATTCCCACTGGCAGATTATTTAATTTGTAACATTTCCCAAGTTATAAATGAAATAATCTCTCACTTTTTAAATCGATATTAAGGCATTGTTTACTTAAATCAATCTTGCTCAAAAGTTATTTGTAAGCTGGTTTTGTTTTATTTGAAGTGTACTACCATGTTTTCACTAGCAACAGTCCTAAAATGCTTGGTAAAATTTTGTGTTTTTGCAGTGTTGACAGCCATTGATGTGTTTTCTTTCCTCAGGCAGAATAAGTAACTAAACTAAGGAACAGTTTGAAAATCCCTGCAGTTTCCTGAACTAAGGTAAAAGTTTTTTTGACCTCTTTTTCTCCTTCTGACACCTGGTGGGCTGCATGACTGAGAGGCAGCGGCATGAAAGGAGGGGACATGTGACCTTCTTCTGTGCATTATTAACACAAGGTTAAACGATTATTGGTTTGAGATTGCATCATTTTAGATGAAAATTGAGATTAAACTGGATCAAGATTACCAACAATCATTCACATCCTGCTTTCGGGCAGCAGACTTTAAAGTACTTTAAAGTTATTGGGTTTTCAGGGAAATACCTGGCATTAGTATCGGATTGGAAATCTACGATAACCCTGTATATTTATTAAACGCTGCGACATAAAGGCAAAACTCAGAAAACAGAAACACTAAGGCAGAAACCACTCAATAGTTGTGATGGTAGCATCAGTCATGGAAAATAGCGGTGGGTTTGTCATTCCTTCCGTGACTGTGACCCATTCGTGATGTGAAAATATTGATTATAGCTGCAGTAAATAATGGGATTCTGATGCAGCATATTAGGATTCTTTGTCTCCTTAGAAAGAGCTGAGCATTTAATTTGTCCCAGCTCTCCCACTCACTCCCCTGGTCTGAAAAGGGGCTGATGGCCTTAAAAGTCCATGTTTATAGACTCACTGTCAGGATTGTGAACTGGCTGATGAAATACATGAGCGCTGTGTTAAATTAATCACAAATGGGGGAGAAAAATTATAAATATATTACTGGAATATTCCATTAGCGCTCTGTCATTTTCACCTGCTTGCACTGCTCCGATATTTTCGCTTCACCAGCAGAGATTTAGGAGTAGAAGGCGATAAAAGTTTCAAGTAACTGAAAAGAAAAGAAAGGAAAACATGTACAATTCACAAATGAAGTAAGTATTTTTTCTAATCCTCAGTTTCAGTTGTATTTTCATCATGTTGGCTGTTTTGCTGTGGGAACTGTAAAAGTAGGAGCTATCATTTGAATTCACAAGGGTGCTGGTCTCCAGAGTGACTCTTGTTATGTCTTGCTATGAAGCTGGAGTTAAAATTCATAGCTTCTTGGTGCTTCATGTATCAGTTTATCATCGATCAAAGTCAAAACTACAGTGATCATTTTAATAATACTGTGGGAAATTAGACTCCAAAGCTTTATTTTTGTCCACAATTGCTATAATTGATAAAACTGCCAATCCGTTTCTGATGTTAAGCTCACTACCGGGATCACAGTCATTTTAGAGGGCCCTAGTCAAAGTTCAAAATAGAATGTCAGAGATCTTAAACAAGCTGCTCATGCTCAAATACCCATAAAAGATTAGGTTTGTTTAAATAACAAACCGAATCCTTTGTAATAAGTCGCATCTGTCAAAAAAAAGTGTCATATAGAGGGAAAAAACGTATATAAGTTACCGGATCAGACAAATTATATAAAAATTGTGACTCATAATCTGAAAAATAGGGTACGTTTGCATGGCTGTTCCATGAAAGATCATTTAAGAAGCCAAAACGTATAGCAGAAACACTCAAATGCTGTTTGGAAGATACGAGAGTTAATAAAAAACAACTTTTATTAATGTAAACTGGATTAGAAACAATACAAGAAAAAGTACTGGAAAAAATGAGACATGAGGTGTGTAATCACGAACAATAAGCATATTTTAGGAAAAAAAACATTAGAAAAATAAAACAGCTTTAAATGTTTAGGAGAAATAAATATAATCAGATTATTCTGAAAAAAAAAGTGGCAGGAAAGAAACACATGAGAAATAAGAGACTACCACACACACACACGCACATGCACACACACACGCATGCACACCCACTCACACTCACACTGTGTTTGTTGGTTTGGTTGTGCCGTGCAACATCTTTACAGTTCTGGTTATGAAAAGAGCTGATTATTGATTCTGCAATGCATCCATACGGCCATGTAGATCGCTTATTGATTAAGCCGGCATATCCTCTCTAAGCTGGCAGAGGCTTTTTGTGACAAAATGCACTTTAATCTATGCTGCAGAGTAGCCAGTATTACTGCTGCTTCTCCTGTCCTGTGGAGTCCACAACATCTCTTACATAAGGCCATTTTGATATCCAGGGATTAGGGCCTCTCCACAGACCAGCCGGTTGGCCGCTTCCTCCCTGGTCAAACTTGGGCGAAACGACAACTGCTTTTATTACAGGAAAAAAAAAATGTATGCACGATATGTTCTCATGCTCACAAAGTGATCTTGATGTAGATAACATAAAGCACAGAGGAGGTGTTTTAATGGTGGACAGGAGTCAAGATTAATGAGTGTGTTGTTGAAGTGAGCAGGTGTGCTCTGTGCAGGTAGCAGGTAAACGCTGCTGAAGAGGTGGAGTGCTGCTGCATAAACACAGGACATGACTGTGTGCTCTGTAAACCCACTCGTCCATGCCCTCTTAAGAAAAGCAAGCAATTACTTTGAGGCTCGTGCGCAGGGTGTGACTCCAACGTCGTGGGAAACCATGCTGATGTATGCTTACTGTCGCTGCAGACATTTGCATATGGAAATAATAAAACAACCTTTCTGCACACAGAGGCCTCCTCTCGACTGTCCATGAGCACCCACATCCACCTGGAACCAGGCGCGGTGCTGCACGTTTTACTTTAGCGCCACGGCGGGTTTTGCTTGAACAGTAAGAGTAAAGTAAACAGTGCTGAGCGCTCTGAGCCATCTGCCTAATGTCTCTGTGGCCCATATCTGCCCCGCTCCCCTCTCACTCACACTCTTCCTACCCCTGTCATCCTTACATTGTGCTTTTCCTTCCTCTACCCACTTCTCTTGGTACCTCTTATTTCCTTTTCCTTCCTCCGACAGCTGTCGTTCTTCAGTTTTATCTGACTTGTCCATTATGCTGCAGTTCCTTTTTTATAATCCACTTTTTGTTTACTTTCTTTGTAAACTTGTTGATGCATTACCCATCTGTTTCTATTTTTGTTTCTGTTCTACACTGACTATTCTCAGAAGTTTCTAGGAACCTCACCGCAATAAACCCGTGTTGTTTACATCCAGGCTACTTTAAGCATTTGTTATTTGATTCGATATCTTTATCTCTTTTGCTTTTACCTTTGTTCTTAATGTCTGTGGAAGAGAAGAAAGCAGAACATCAGAATATTCACAGCTTAAAGATTTCCAAAGTGAATTTAATAACCTGAAGCAAATATAACTTTACAATCCATATTTAGTCATGCGAAACATTCCTTTAAAATTAAAAAGAGTAATACGATCTAATCGGTTGTGTGAAAAAATGTTCAGGAACAGATGAAACATGTTTTATTCCACAACAGATAATGGCTTCTTTATTTGATGTGAGCTGGTTGAGTCGCCTTTTCTCATGTTTATGTAAAGTTTAGTTATGAAGTTGAACACTTTGAGGTTTTATGAATAGGATACAACCAAAAGCCTTGATGTATTATATTGGGATTTGATGTGGAGTCACAGGTTTGCAACCACAAGTGGCTCTTTGGACAGTCCCCTGTTGTTAATGACTCTTAATATGTTGTAAAATGTTAATGTTAATTACACTAAAAATGTCCAAGAATTAACTAACATTTTTGAAAATGGATCTTGTAATAATTGCGCGGTTTTGCACTGAAATTTCACAACAGAATTATACTAAAAGTATCAATAATATCTCCTAGGTCAATTTATTTTAACAGCTTGTGATTTTTCTTTTTTACATAATTTTCCATAAGTATCAATATTAAGTACAAAAGGAAAATGTATGCACATCTTTTTGCAAAACTTTTGAAGTTTTCCTGTGTTTTAAAGCTTAAAAATAGAAATGAAACAGCAGTTCTTTGCAAATGATGATGAAATTATTTATCTGGTTTAGTAGCCATTTATTGAAGTTATATGTTGAAACTAAAATGAGTTAAATCCAACATTTTGAACTGCTGAACAGTGGTATTTTTCCAGCCTTTCTTAATTCCTCTGGTCTGGACGACTGGATGTTGATGGAACAGGCTGTGCTGCAGGTCAAAACAAGAACTTGAAATGTTTCTGATCAGCTATGCCTTTTGTGATGTCATCAGAGACACACAAGGGAGGATAGATTTTATGTTTATTAAATAACATTTTACAGCAAACATAACAAAACAAATAGAAAAGTCTGACCATGACTTTCTCCTCAAGCCATTTACAGAAAGTCCTAATAGTAACTTTAAAGTTTAAGTTTTAGCGATATGGAGTAATATATAAGAACGTAAACTGTCTTTGTGGTGTCAGCTAGCTGTTTTATATGCACATCATTGTGTTGTCTAGGTTTATATGTTGTATCTTACCTTTAAAGCTGCAGTTGTCTCCACTATAAAGTATCTCTACCTTTGTGTATTCCCCTTTTCAACCAGTAGATGGCACTGTGACACATTTAGCGCCAGAGCACCTGGTGGTTGTAAGCCTTGTCTTTGCTCCTGTTAGAGTTTAATTCAGGTCATCTTCCTCTTCTGGAGGATCCACATGTGGCCTCCACAGTGACGAGCGGCACGTACAGCGTGGAAACAAGAGCCCATCTTTTAAAGGAAGTGGCCCTATGTGGGGTCGGCAGCTATTCCCACGATGCAGACTAAAAGTTTTTATTGTACGCTGGAGGTTATCACATTGTCTCATAATAAAATGCAGGCGCTTCTGAACAGACCGCAGCATGGAGGCTTCGTATGAATATGAACAGAAACAGGCCCAGTTTCACCGAGAGATGTAGACATGAACAAAAGAAAGATGCAAGTAAAGGATGTTGTAAATATTCCCTCATGTGATCTGACATTACAGTTTGATAATTGCTTTGTAATAATAGCATTCTATAACTGTAAATTTTTTCACATACAAAATATTTTAGTAACTTTTTTATTCAAACACACAGAATATGAACTACGTACCTCTCTGTACCTTTACATTTTCTGTAATTTGTTGGGATTAAATGTAATTGAACAGTATATTATGGAGAGTAGAAGGAAAATTATTTGTTAACTCTGTCAGTAACCCCTGAATAAAACTCTATAGTTGCCTTTAAAAGTAATGAAATCTGTTAAGGGGAGAAAAATTAAGAGTAGTGTTTATGGAAGAGTGGCAGGAAGAAGAAGAAGAAGAAGAAGAAGAAGTCATTTTTAATGACTACAATCCAGACACGGAAAAAAGCAAATGTAAGAGAAGAAAAATACAAAGTTGAGATCTCTGTTCTATGTAGAAACCTCTATAAAAGGATCAAAACTAACAATTTGAGTCACTCTGAACATAGAAATACATGGTACAGTTTGTATCATGCTGTGGGAGTTTTGTTCTTCAGGTGTGCCAGGGAGGCTTTATTAGAAGATGGATGGAGCTAACTAAATGGAAACCTGGCAGAAAAGTAGTTAGATGCTGCAGAGACATGAGAAAAGAGTTTGAGGAGAACATCTAGTCCAGCGGTGTCAAACTCATCATTGTTTTGGGCCAAATCAAGATCATGAATGCTCTTAAAGGGCCGGTTGTGCCAGAATGTGTAAAAAAAAATAAAAATTCTGTTCACAAATTGTTAAATTATCAATGAATTCTTGAAATTAAATAATACTGTGATTTTGTGATTTGTGACTAATGTGATTTTTGGCAATAAAAATCAAAGTGTTTTTGGTACCAAAACACTCTAAAATATTTGCGATATTTGCTTTTATTTACGACGGTAAAGCAGCGTTTTATTACTTACTCTATAGATCATGGACTACAAACAGACATCAGTTAAGGCTGAGGCAGCTGATCAGTACAATTAAGAAAGTTTTCGACAATTTTTGACTCCCAATTATGTAAGTGCAAGAAGTGTGAGGATTTGTTGAATTTCCATGATAATTCTCAAGAAACTGGAGGGACTGATTGACACAATTTGGCAATAAAACTGCATTGATTTGATTGACAACATAATATTTAAGCAAAATTAGTGTTTAGTCTATAATAGAGGGCCACATGAAAAGCTATGGTGGGATGGATTTGGCCTTAAGTTTGACACTTGTGAAAGTTGGAAGGGAATAATCTGTATTTTATGAGTCTGATCTACACGGTGAATGTCCATTTAGTTTACATCACAGATAATTCTCCAAAGTGTTCTGGTTTAGATGTTAATAAAGTACTTGAGAAAGCAGACTTTGATTTTTGTACAGCTGAATTTGTACTGTATTAGTCGTCTGCATTACTCATTTGCATGTGTGTGCACAGAAATCCTGATAACCTGGTTCAGACACCATTTGCATGCAGACTTCCAGGGATTGTATTTCAGTGAAACCTTCCTGGCCAAATAAAGAACTGAATTATAAAATGGGGAAACAACCTAATCAAATGCTGTCTGTTTTTTTTATTTATTTATTTTTGATGAAAGCCGATCAGACAAAAACAATCTGCAGTAAATCTGCATACCTTTCAATAAAAAAAACATCCTTATGTGAGCGCAAACATTGTTTTTGGCAACAAGCAAGTGTGAGATTTAGCTTTCAAGCTGATACAAGGAGTGTGAGAACTGGCACTTATGACTGTATTTGGCATCTCACTGAAAGAAAAAAACATATTTGACACCTCTTCTAAGTATTTTAATCTTCTCAAACTCCCACCAGTTTTACTGTTGTGTATTTTTGCAATTTCAGTTCTGAACTTCAATCAACTTTGATGTAATTTAATGTTTAACAGGCGCAGCAAATGGAGAAGCGTAAATACTTTTTCAAGTGATATATTTGGTTAATAAGAAGGATAAATGTCATGATGATCAGACAAACTAAAGGGCACCATAATTAGTTAAACCATTTTAACAGTTATTGCAGGCTGCACAGGCTGACAGATGTGTCTGATTACATTTGATCAAATCATAATCGGATCTTACAGGATGTGACTGCTGACTTCCTGCGCAGACTGAAGACAGCTTTAAAGCATCTCTTTTTCCATGGTTTGGTTCTGCAGAGCTTCTGCTAATAATCCAAAGGCAGTTGGACAGTTTTAGGGAGAAAGATGAAATAAATACAAGAAATGTATCATCTATTAAATAACTTGAAACCTGTTAATAATAAACTCTCAAAAGCAGAGCGTATCAAACCTTATGAGATCATGTTCTAATATAAAATGAGAGTCAGTAAAATCCTATCTCCACTGCTAATTTAAAGCTTGTTTCAAAGGCAGTATTACAAATATTTAAACTGTATGTTCCTGGAAACAATAAATAACTTGTAAATAAATTTTCTGCTCTCTCCAGGTGAGTGCCAATGTCCTCATCTTCCTGTGCACCAACATCATCGGCATCTGCACCCACTACCCGGCTGAGGTTTCCCAGAGGCAAGCGTTTCAGGAGACCAGAGGCTACATCCAGGCCAGGCTCCACCTGCAGAGGGAGAATCAGCAGCAGGTACGACTCCAAGGAGACGCAGTCTTTCTCAGCACATTTGAACTGAGTAAGATTTCAAAGTCAGATCAGAAATAGCAAATGTGACAACAAGGAACAAGTCTCCCAAAGGGCATTTTGAGATATTTACAGATTCCTAAAGTGTGCAATCTAAGCTTTTTAATGATATCAAATGCATAAAATGAGAAGAACAGCCCTCAACATTTCAGACGAATTGTCTCCAAACCCAATCAGCTGTCTGGAGGTGTTAAAGGTGACCTATGCTTCCTTGAACAGACAGAGCTATGGGCGATACAGAACATGTTCATGACATGTTTTGCTCAAAATCATTCTTAGATAATGAGATTTTCTTGTCTCTTTAAATCCAAATAAACTGCTGCTGGTCATGCCCCTAACTCAACGTTTACACTCACAAAATGGCTGCAAACAGATGAACAATTATACAACCATAAAGCTTTGAAAACCAGAAGTCGAGCCTCCTGCACAACCAACAAGCAAGTAGCAAATTGGTTCTGGATGGTGAGTCAACAACAAAACATGTTGTTTCCAGAAGCCGTTGTACAGAGCGTACAGCGGTGAAACCATTTGACCAAACCTGCAGGGACTCCACTTGGGTTGCTAGGTAACGGCGCGGGGCAGTTACGATTGTTAAGTCAAATATGACTTAACAATCAGGAGGTTTTTGAAATGGGTCATTTTTCAGAAACCAAAAGAACATTAACTTACTGCCAAAAGGCTTCTGGGTGATTTTTTAAGCGCTTGGAGTGCTTTTAGATGCATTTGAGACCCAAAAGGAAGCACAAAATCTTGAAAAATGTGAGTTTTGCATAATAGGTTTCCTTGAACAAAGGCTGTTTTTAAACCCATCCCCAGCATTGATTGTCATCTAACAACAGGACTTATGACTCTTTGAAGAGAACCAAATCTTCAGAAGCCATTCACTTTTAGGAACTGTTCAAAAGATCAATTTGTGAAAATATTAATTTTTTTAGAAGAAGACATTTTTTAATCTAATATAGTTTTTCTGAGTGACATTCACAAAAAAGTAGAACTATATATTTTGAGTAAAATTCAAACTCTGAACCAAATACAAATCTCTGGGGGGAAAACCCAACAAGCTACTAAAAATGAAGCTCTTTTAAGTTCAAATATGAACAAAGCTGCCAGTTTGTAAAAAACTTTGCAAAGTTTGTTGTTTTATTTTGTTCATGAAAAATAAAAATGGAGCAACAAAACATATCTTTTAGTTCTAAAATTTCATGTTATGGTAAGCAAACCCTGAATGTCTAAGCCAACGCTAAATAACTTCTTACACTTTATCCTGAATCTGAATCCAGTTTACTTTATATACATAAGCATTGTGTGATCCTTTCTGTAAATTGCAGTAATTTATACCTACAAAAAGCCAAATTTAATTTCTTAACTTTTAACGGATCTTTGTGATAGATTAAAATCACTTTTTAATCTGAAGACATTCAGAAGCATGCCTTAGCAATCTGCATTCAGACAGTGATGTTGTGAATGATACAATCTGCATTTTCTATATTTGTGTGTGTGTGTGTGTGTGTGTGTGTGTGTGTGTTTTCCAGGAACGTCTGTTGCTTTCAGTGTTGCCAAGGCACGTTGCCATGGAGATGAAGGCTGACATCAATGCCAAGAAGGAAGACATGATGTTTCATAAGATCTACATCCAGAAACACGACAATGTCAGGTGGGAAAGCCGGGTTTATTTTTTTCCGAAAAGTATTCATTTACACCAGCGTGGCAGGAACAGTTTCTGACTGGCGCGGTAAAAAAATAAAAATCGTTGTAAGATTTGTTTGCTTGTTCCAAAAAAAAATAAATAAAAAATTCTCAAAATTTTCACCGAGGCTGTCACTTGTCGACGCGCACAGAGTCACGCACACATGTGCGGGCGCTCGCAGTGTCAGAGGAGGGTAGAGTGGTTTGGCAGAGTGGAGGCTAATTAACACTAGAGAGGGAATACTTAATCACCCGCAGCCAAGATAAGATAATCCCCAAAGACGGAGAGCTTCGGCACACATTCAATTACAGCCCTGAGCTCTCACACTCTCTCTCTCTCTCTCACACACACACACACACACACACACACACACACACTCACACCGTCACATAGAAGTCCTTGAGCCCACTTTAAGGTCAGACCTCATGCCAAGGCCAGCAGGCCTGCAGATAACAAACTACAACTGTAAGCTAAAAGTTGTTGTGTTGCTTTATAAAAATGCTTTTTTAACTTCTCTTTGTCTTTCCTCTGCTTCAGTATTCTGTTTGCAGATATTGAGGGTTTCACCAGCCTGGCGTCCCAATGCACAGCCCAGGAGCTGGTCATGACTCTCAATGAACTCTTTGCCCGATTCGACAAGCTGGCGTCGGTAAGGAGGCAGGCAGACGTTCAGCCGCTAGCTGCCTTGTTTCTAACCTCAAACTTTTCAGGCTGAGTAAAGCGGCTCAGTCTTTTTGTTTTGTACAAAAAAGGGGAATAATTTGTGTCATTTTGTAATTTGAGATTTTTTATTTTTCCAAAATAAAAAAAGCAATTGAGTAGTAATTTGCTAAGTATTTCAACTATGGAAGGAAGTCAGACCTGGTTTATGTAATAAAGCCACAATATGTGTCATAAAATTGTGCTATATAATATAATAAAACATCATTACAACTGCATTATGTAATAATAAAATCCTTGAACGCATTTTAAATCATTTTGTTTGACCAAACGTTCAGCATTTATTGACCAAAGTTTAAATTTAAAGTCATGTGGGATCAAGAACATGATCGTTATTAGAAGAATAACAATCATGTATGCATGTGTATATATATATATATATATATATATGTATATATATATATATATATATATATATATATATACTGT